>JACEVL010000839.1:1062500-1285000 GCA_020284085.1 Aporrectodea caliginosa
GACCATTCCAGATGGAGGACCCACAATCAAAAATCCCCTACGCTGTCTAATAGAAGTGTGAGCTCGCGGAACCAAAAGCTCCCCCATTGCCGAAGAGCGAAGAGTTCGACGGGCCGCGAGGTCAAGACAGGTCGACAAAGATCAGACAAGTATGATGGAGCACAACCAAGAAGGCACCGCCAGACAAGTGCAGCAACTCGGTTAGAGATGCGCTGAGGGAACCCAGTGAAGGACATCACGCATAATAGGCAGAGACAGGAGCATATGAAAGTTTAGCCTAGTCTCATACAGTCCACTATGAACAAAGTCGAAAATTGGCGTATTATAGACTCTTGTAATGTTTTGTTTACTCTTCCATTCTATTCTATTTTGTTCTGAGTCTCATTCAGTTCATGCATGACATCAACTGCACTTATGAATCTGGACAAACGTTTCTCTTTAAAGTAACCATTGTTTGATGGCCTCTTCATCCCGATTACGGCGCTATTGGCATCTCCAGTTGAGATCATACTCGATCTTTTATACCAGAAATAAAAATTTCTATAGCTGCTAGAATTACAAAACTGTTATAGCAAGACATAAGATACTAAGATCATATTACATGCATGTGTTGGACACTTAATCAATAGACGTCTGTGCAATCCTTAACTAAACGCAGTATTTCCTTATTCTTCAGTGTGGAACTTCGAAGGTAATCAATGTTTTTGTGACCAAATGATAATGAGGATTAACTCTGTCTGTCTGATTATGATTATGATAAGTATACAGCTGTCTGTGTAACTGTCTACCTTTGTAACTGCCTGGCTATCTGTCTCGTGATTGTGAGTAGTTCCTGTGATGTGCACCCTGTTAGATGACGCAGCTGTTGTAGACGTGATTGTCTGCGTGTCTTGTGTGTCTGTTTGTTCGTGTGTGTGCGTTTGGTGACCTCTGACCCTTTACTGTGAAATGCATGTTCTTGTGAACACATAATGTGTCGTTAATAAAACAGATAATAATTGCCACCATGATTTTAATTATGAAAGAAATAATATTACTATTAAATTAATAATAATGATTATGATAATTATACAGCTGATTACAATGATAATACTTATAATGGTAATAATTACAGTGATAGTAACTGTTGGTATAATAATGATAACGATGATAATGACCAACTGTAATAATTTTGATAATAGTTATTACAGCGATAATGGTGACATTGGTAGCAATTCACAGTTATCATAGTTATCAGATATGGTCCTAAAAATTATCATTATTTGTTGCTGTTGATGAAGATGCTAATCATTCGTGATTACTCTCAGTTATTAATTAATTACACTAACATGCAGCAGGAAAGATATCTAGCAGTGTAATTAATTAATTAATTTCTGAATTGTCACTAATCACGTCTTCGTGTAAACACGAAAGTAGTCTTACTTACTGACTGATCACTGCATCTTCAGTCGTGTATTACTGTTGTCTGGTTGCGTGTCAGAAGTAGTGCATGTCACCGTACGTATGCATGTAATTGCTCATTTGGAGGAATTTTCAGAATTCAGGAGGGAGGTCGTTTCAGAGTCGAGGTGCAGCATGGCAGATGGATCCGCTGGTGAACTTTAGATGAGTAGTGACTGGGGAACAGGAAAGAGAGAGGCAGGTGAATGATCGGGTAGCTTGGAGTGCTTGGTGAAGAGTTCACGAAGATGCCTGGGCTGGGAGTCTGGGAGAATTGTGAAGAGTAATAGGTTAGAGAAAGCAGACAGGACTTTTAACTGAATGTGACTATGTTCTTTGTTTTCTCTGTTTGTCTAATCCTTCTCCCAAGACTTTGTCTTCAACGCTGGCAAATACTAGCTTTGTGCGTCGAATGATCTACAGTTTATCATATTTGAGTCAATTAAATGAAGCGATAGCCTAATCTTTCGGACATTAGTTGTTGCGATATCGGATTGTACTCTATCATTGCTTGGTGCCGCTTTCTCGCTAAAAACCATTGCTACTCGCTCTCGCAATTGGTTGTCCTTTCCCTTCGCGTTGTTAGGACTTTGTAGTGATCTTAATCAAACTCTCATTTTCCCCACTGCTTGTCTCGCAAAGGCCTATGACACCCACCTGTTTCTGTCTAATTCTTTGATTACTGAGATCAATGCTTTTTTTGTTTGACAAAGCGCTGCCGCTCCAAGTCCATATGCCGAAGTTCTCGAGTTCTCGAGTCTGAATTCTGTCTTTCTAGTGTTACTCTTTGTGGTAGTAGTGGAGGTCGTAGCAGTAACGGTAGTTGTTGATATTTTCGTCGCTGTGTTGCTGCTGCAGTTCTTTTGTTGCTGTTTTGGCAGTAAGCTTATCACATCTAGTCCCAAGTCAGTTGCGCGGACCTTAGCAAACCGAACAACGTCTGAGTCGGAATTTCGTGTCCTTGATCAGTTTGATTCGATTCATTGGTCTGGTGTTCATCGGGTGCCTATAGCCAGTCGCACCGTATAGGCCTACCGCACTGTACTCTTACAGCCCTACACCAAGAGTCTTCACGACCGAATTATCCTTAGGGCGGACAACCTATAACGAGGAAAACGTTTTTGACAAGAATGATTTATCTTGTCTAACTGGCATGTAAACCAAAGTGCGTTTTAAGCAATTGGTCGTAAAAAGAATGTACTTACTTAATTACTTAAATTAACTTGCACTGCAATTACTCGCTTATTTCCTTTTTATATTATCCTTTCGTAATTCCGTAAATAGCATTACATATCATACTTTGCATTACGTTACAGTGCCTTTCGTCTTGCCTTACCTCCTGAACTTACTTTACTATGCCTTACCTAGCTAGCTTTACTGTGTGGTAGACTTAATACATTTTTATTTCGATTTCTGATTTCATTATCTTAAATTACCTTACCTAATTAAGCTTATCTAAACTCTGACATTACATTAACTTTCCTTATATTATTACACTGCATAATCGTACAATACCTTACTACATTTTACCTTACATTAGTTTACCATGCCTATATTACCTTCATTTAATTTACATTACCTTGCTGTCAAGGACCTACATTGTATTATACTCAGGACTGGAAAGTCCTTATGTAGCGTCGTAGACCTATTTTGGGGGCGATAATCGGGGTTCCGGAAAATTTCACATCTGTTTTCATAACAAACGTATTCAATTAATTATATTTGTAAAGGCAAATTGACGAATAATCATGTTTGCAATATATACAATATGCCGTTGGAGATTTAAAACAACATATTTAACATTAGAAACAAAATTTATGTTTAAGAGTGAAAAGTATGTACACATTATCTTCGCGAGTAACCATTCCTGCAATATAGATTCCTTGCCTTGCTGTGAATCTGTATTCTTTCTTTGCTGGAAACTGCATGCAGTACTTGCGGCACGCGGTGCGGACTGCGGCCGGAAGTAAGAGGCCGAAGACGCAGTTATGGAGTGCCGTCGTGAACATAATTCTCGTCGAGGGTCGGAACCTCATTCCGATGGACGACAATGGCCTCTCCGACCCCTACATCAAGTTCCGGCTGGGAAACGAGCGCTACAAAAGCAAGGTACGTGATGCCATCTGTCGGTTGGCATGGACAAGCATGTAGATGTAGAGGCTTTATAGTGTCGTGGATAAGAGACTAAGTAGGAGTGGCTGGGGAAGGAGAAAGGCATTGGTTGGAAACCGTCGGTTTCTCCTTACAATTGTATCCGCTCCTTATAATATCCCTGTCTCTGCCGCAGTCTCTATTACCTCCTTCTGAATCTGGCGCTCTCTCAGTGTGTGTGTGTGTATGTGTGTGTGTGTGTGTGTGTGTGTGTGTGTGTGTGTGTGTGTGGTGTGTCTCTCTTTCTGCTTCATATCTGTCTCTATCGCTGTCTTCCTCTTCAACCTCAATCACAGTCTATGTAAGCAGAGCTTCGCATGGATTTGTAGATCTTTTTCACTATTGTCTGTGTTTCGCCTTGTGTCTCTCTGTCCGTCTCGCTCTGTCCGTGTGTATATCTCCATCTCTGTGTCTCAAGTTCCTCTCGTTTAATCTCTGTTTCTACATGTAAGTCGACAGGGTTTTACAAGTCGCTCAAGTTTTTTTTCTTTAGTCGCGGCTGGACTGGGAAACCAGCGCTACGAGTAGGTTCTTGAAGGGGCGCTATATAAATGCTCAGAATAAATGAATGGACGAATTTATATGTATATACATAATTATATATCTCCTTTTCTTATATGCGAGCTACATGGGCGTATTTAGGGGGTGGTTTTACGGGTTCAAACCCCCCAAATAAGTTTCCCAACAATTTTTTATATGCTTTAACATGGGAAATACCCCCCAAAAAAACTTGTTTTTGCGACCATCTCCAATGGAACCCCCGAAATCTTAAAACCCCTCCGAAATTTTTTTCCTGGCTACGCTCATGGCGAGCTATAAACTCCGACAATCCAGCACTCAAACAACGAAGAGATCCTGAGTGGCCGAGTGGGTTGGTAGCCCGCTCTCCACGCCGGCGCCCCGGGTTCGATTCCCGGTCGGTCGGTTTATCAGAGATTAATTTCTCGGATCTTTACTGCGGGTGGCTCGGTCGCAATATAAACGTGGAGTACGAGGTTGCTTTCTGCCTCCGACACTAATCATCTTCGATATGAAAAAGTGTCGTTAAGCCGAAGTACAACAACTCAAACAACGATGCCGCTACACAAAATAATCTGGTAACAGAATGCCACGCATTCCGCTCGCATGGATTTCATAATTGAAAGTAATTTGCATCCGTGGGAGCTCGTTAATCTTTGTTCGTCGGTCATTAACTCCAGCTGCTGTATCCTTTGAGTCGGGTTGATGTTTAACGACACTTACCATCGTCATTGGAAATTCCCTCATAATCTTGTATACGGTGATTTACGACGGCTGTCAGATCACAGCGACTAACGAGGAGGACAGAACATCATTATGTGGACGAGACGAGTTTACGGGGAAATGAAGACAGCAAAGCGATGAACGAAGATTTTCGAAGATTTTCGTTATAGCTAAACGACGTCAAAAGACATGACTAATAGCATCAAATGCCTCATTTTGACGGTCATCTTACGGAGATAACCATAACCAAAATTTTTATTGAACCCTTTTTTCACAGACAAACACAAGTAATCATTGAAACAAAGCCTTAGGGAACAAATCCGAACAACAGGGAAGAAACAAACCCCCAAGGGACCTAGATCCCGCTAAATGGGGTCACCCTTTATTACAGTGCTAGTAGAGCGGTTGGCAGGACACAATTTTAAAAGGCATTCTTTAAAACTTAAAACTTAACTAGTTAACTAGACAAACAGTGCTCATACGTTATTCAGACGACTGGTTTATCAAATAATTTTGCAATTTGTGTTTGCAGAGGTAGATATTAGGTGAAATACGTATCTCAATAGGTACGATGTTCCAGGACTTAGGACCCATACATTTGAGCGAAAACCTACGAGTGTTAGTGCGGAAATAAGTAATACGGTAGTTGCTTGCAGAGCGAGTGTAGTAAGGATTACTATCAGATATCAGATGAGATGATATAGCGGCATTCGGGTGCATGTACTATTGTTCATACTTTCATAATATGAACACTTACTCAGAAGAATATTTAGCTACATGTCTTGTAGGGAAATATAATTTGGCTCAGAGCAATAGTGCAAGATAAGGTAGAGTAATCTTTCATTTAGTACGCGCCCCTAGAGACGTTGGCGTTTGGATGGAAAGAAATTATGGCTTTTTACTCGTGTACTAGCTCTGGAACCCGGCATCGCCTGTGTATTTGAATCTTCTTACTCAAAGGTTCCGCCGCTTTGCCTTTGAATTTAATGTCTTCGTACTCAACGGCAGCGACCGCTTCGCCCCCTAGGGAATGGATGCGCTGCCGTGAAATTGCTTCTTCCGTGTACACAATACATCGTTCCCGTTGGAGCAAATTCACGCTCGTCGTCTGATGGGTTGCGAGATTACGGGCTGAACCAAGATTTTAACGGGTTTGAATGTCACCATATCGAAACTTAAAATGTCCATATGTCGGAATTTAAAGTAAATTGTGAACTCAAAATAGTTGCGTTGACCTAGAAATTCGCATGAGAACGTTTTTCACGAGTTTTAGTAGGACAGGCAAACAAACAGAAGGACACAATTTGAGAATTATAGTATAGATATAGGCCTACATAGTGTCATATGAAGACAAAGCATTGCATTTCCTAATTGTGCGCTATATAATTCGTTTGTGTAATTCGACGATCTGTTTGGGAGCGTGTTGTGACAGTATTGTAACGGTTACGGGGGCACTCAAGACATGCTGCGCACTACGATGGACAAATTGTTCGAGAACACTCGTCTCGCGTTTTAGCTTCAGATAAACTGAGCTAACGCGTATTATAAGAACAACAGATCCAAATACAAATATATCTTCTCAAAAATCTCCTTCTTTAGGCTATGTACGTGAAATTTGTATAGCGCCTTTTTATAAAAATAAATTAAAATGACCTTTCGTTCTGCTCTTATTCTGAATTTCTGTTGGGACGATGTGCTAAAATATATTAGTTTAACCAATCATTCGACATATTAGAAGCTAAATCCTAACTAAGTCTATATAATTTAAATTGCAGTTCGTCTATATTTTTAGTACAAGGTAAAGACGTTGAATCCTCGCTGGTTGGAACAGTTCAACCTCTACTTCTTTGAGGATCAAACCAGTCACCTGGAGATCTCCGTCTACGACCATGACGTCGGTGGTCGCGATGACATCATGGGCAGGTCAGGACAGAACCGATCGGCAATTATACGGTAGAAAGTGACGGGCACAGAAATAAATCCCCATTCCCACCACGCATTTTCAGTTTTAACCCATCTCCTTCCGTCTCCGGATAAACCAGTCTCCATCACCGCTGCTCAACATTAATTTTGTCCCCATCACTTCTCTTATACTCGCATGATGGATTTTCATCCTCGCACTATCCCCGCATCTTGAAAGTTAGAAATATTAACGTGTACATTAATATTGAGAGCATATTATTATATTTATGAATAAGATCAAATGTCTTGCCTCAGCGTTCTATTTATTTTATTTATCTAATTCGTTTAACTAGCATAATTATTATCGATAGTATCAGTACTGTTGTCAGTATGGCCACGTTGGATCTGGCAGCTGAAGTAAGCTTTGGCCAATCAATCGTAATGTAATCTAATGTGGCTGAACATTTATATAGCACCCCTTCAAGATATCTACTCACAGGCGCTCTCTCCGCTAGTTTATAATGTTGGCAATGCAATGCACAGTAAACTGAAAGAGTCACCAGTGGCGGGCCCACACACACACGTGGAACCGTCCACTATTTCTCGGAAGCTCTCAATTGTCAGTTCTTTGTATTTCAGTAAAATTCACTCGTGAAAGTCATGCTTGAAAAGCACAGACGCTGCTGTATCAAGATTGCTATCGCAGACATCCGTTTTCTGCTGTAAAGCAGGCATTTGACTTTATTTAAGCGGACTTTGAATAACGATCCTGAACATGTTTTGTCAGACTTGATTTACGCCCAAATTCAGAATAACTGACTTCACGCGCGCAATACTAGTCGCAATGAATAAATAAACACAGCATTTAGGGAGAACTTCTACCTTTTCAGGGCAGAAATCGACCTCAGCTCTCTGGAGCTGGAAAGGACCCACGACATCGAGCAGCCACTGGAAGATGGAGCTGGAATCATTCATCTGCTGCTGACGCTCAGTGGCACCGTTGGCTTCCAATCACCCTCTGATCTCGCTAAGATGAAATTCTCGCGAAGAGACCGAGATGGAATCGTCCGAAAATACGTAGGCAGCTTAAGAACAACCTCATCACCCCTTGCCTTGTTAGGTATTCAAGCGGACGGGCGTTCACTCGTGAGTCGGTTGGTTGGTTGGTCAGTCTATAAGTCGGCCAGGCAGTCAGCCATTTATAATAATAATAATAATAATAATAATAATAATAATAATAATAATAATAATAATAATAATAATAATAAGAAAGTCGATCATTTGTTTTGCAAAATGGCAAGCCATTTAATAAACAATAAATAGTATGCTGGGCATGACTCTACATTGAAGAAAAAATAAATAAAAATAATAATAATAATAATAATAATAATAATAATAATAATAATAATAATAATAATAACAACAGTAGCCCAGGATTGAATGACGGCTTTTAAAATTATTGAAACAGCCATTTTTGATCAGTCTGTAATAAGTTTGTTGGTTTTATAAAGAAATAAATTTGTCTCATAATAATAATAATAATAATAATAATAATAATAATAATAATAATAATAATAATAATAATAATAATAATAATCTTTTTCTTTATTAAGTGCCTGACAAACGCACTGCGCTGTACATTTACATGTTATGCTATTTGAATCTTAACTACTAACAGAACAGACAGCCTGCAATACAACGGCGCTAATAGCAGCCTACAAAGCATATCCGCCCTACGGGACTCGAACTCGGTACCTCTCGCTCTCTACGCCAGATGTTATCCAATGCGCTATCGGGCCCCCCCCGTGGGTCAGTGGAAGAGTTTCTTGGTCGGTCGGTTAGTCTGTCTGTCGGTCAGTATGTCATCAGGTCGGTCAATCAGTCAGTCAGTTAGTATGTCAGTGGTTGCCATTCTTTCTGGGTCTCTTCCTACTACCTTCTCCCTCCTCAAAACCTTCTTCTTCTCTAAGGGTTCTCGCACTGGGAGCGCTACTGAATGGCCACTGCTGTGAGTGGCGTTATATAAATTAATAAATACAATACAATGCAATAATAAGTAGTTTGTCATACAGTCAGTCAGCCAGTCGACCAGTTAGTCAGTAGGTCAGTCAGTTGATCAGCCGTTCGATCAGTCGGTCGGTCAATTAATTTGGTTACTAGTGAAGTAGGTAGCAGTTAGTCGGAGAACAGGTCAGTATAATAGGCAGAGCGGTCGGCCTATCACAAAAGTATTAAGATACTAAATCGATTCCCTTGACCTATAGAAGAAGCTATTCTGTTTCTTTTTCTTTCTTAGGGTCTTCTGAACTCGTTGAAAAATATCGGCGACGTTGGCTGGCTCATGATTAAAGGTCGATATTTCATTGGCTGAGTATCATAACATAATTATGTAGGCCTACTCTCTTAGAAATATTCGACTAGAAACTCAATATTATATAGTATAATAATAATAATATATTTTCGTTTATTCAACAATCCGGTTGACAAACCGCAACCGGTTACAGTGTACAATTATGCAATTCACAAGACACAAATCTTAACTACTAACAGAACAGACAGCCTGCAAACACAAAGCATATCCGCCCAACGGGGGCTCGAACTCGGTACCTCTCGGTCTCTTGTAGGCCTATTGCTCTCTCATAACGATTTAATATTCATGTAGTGATGATGTTAATGATGATGATGATGACGAGTTGACGACGACGATGACGGTGATGATGATGATGATGATGATGATGATGATGATGATGATGATGATGATGATGATGATGATGATATTGATGATGATGATGATGATGATGATGATGATGATGATGATGATGATGATGATGATGATGATGATGGATGATGATGATGATGATGATGATGATGATGATGATGATGATGATGATGATGATGATGATGATGATGATGATGATGATGATGATGATGATGATGATGATGATGATGATGATGATATTGATGATGATGATGATGATGATGATGATGATGATGATGATGATGATGATGATGATGATGATGATGATGATGATGATGATGATGATGATGATGATGATGATGATGATATTGATGATGATGATGATGATGATGATGATGATGATGATGATGATGATGATGATGATGATGATGATGATGATGATGATGATGCTGCTGATGATGATGATGATGATGATGATGATGATGATGATGATGGTGGTGGTGATGATGATGATGATGATGATGATGATGATGATGATGATGATGATGATGATGATGATGATGATGATGATGATGATGATGATGATGATGATGATGATGATGATGATGATGATGATGATGATGATGATGATGATGATGATGATGATGATGATGATGTACGTTATGCTATAATTTATAATTGATTCATTGCAGCCTTTATCTGCACATGTAAATTTACCGCTCAGATCTTTAAGATATTTCCCAGTGTATGTCTGCGTCCGTAACTTGGCCAGTTCCCCCATGTCACGTGTGAATCGTGGAAGTTGCACATGCAAGGCAATGATAGATGACTGGCAGCTGAGATTAGATTTATAACAGTATATATATATATATATATATATTGCGCATAAGACGACAGCAGAAGATATCGAATAAAGAAGTTCGAAGAAGAATGCAGTGAACCAGAAATATCGCACAGCAAATAATGGACAGGAAATTCAATTTCTTTGGACATATCTGTAGGATGGACAATATCAGATTGATTAAACAGGCCGTGTTCGGAATGATTGACAGCAAAGGGCTTAGAGGTTGGCCAAACAGAGAATGAATGGCTTGGTGATGTCAGATGCAAGTTGGTTGTGCACAGGCTGAATCTGGTGACGGACGATCGAAACTATAGCGAGAAAGACAGCGAGACATACGATCGACACCAACGGGCTATGAACCCATGAACAGAAAGGAGGAGGAAAGGGAGAAGGAGAAGAAGAAAGAAAAGGGGAAAGAGAAAGAGGAGGGGGAGAGTAAGTCGAAGAAGTGGAGGGTAAGAGGAAGAGGGTGAGGGTGATAGGGAGACGGATACGAATACGGAGAGACAGACATGTGTAATTTCATGTAAAAAAAAGTGCGGTTATGCAGTTGGAAAAATAACGAAGAGAGAGGAAGAGGAGAGGGAGAGGGGAGGAAGAGGAGGAGAAGAGGAGGAGGAAAAGGAGAGGAAGGATTAGACGAAGATAATTAGATCTTGATCGAACTCGTAATTATGATGATGAAGCAGGGCTTTCATTAAATTGTGGAAGGTGCTGTTTTAACCCGCTGCTACATACATGTATAGGCACGAAGCACATATTAATATTAGCCTATATATACAATATGCAAAAAACAAATACAAATTTAAAATAAAAAATACGTATTTTCACATTAATTACAAAAACGTCCACACACATGTTATCATAGAAAAATACATAACGAACTACATATACATGAATACGAGTTTCTATGCATGACATTTGTATAGCTCCAGAGAGACTTATCATAAACTACAAAAGTATTCATGTATTAAAACTATTTATGTAAGTATGTAATGCAATTTATATGACGCTTCCGTAGGCGCTTGATAAACACTGCAGTCAGCAATATTCTAGACTCCAATTATAATGAAGTAGATCAACCTATCTATTATGGCCAACAGGAATTAAGTGAGAAGTCGTCGATCGGTGATAACGGTATGCATGCAATCATTCGTCTCATGAAGATCCTTCTGATGCTGTTTGGCGATTCGCAGAGTAGAAAATGACCTGCCAAGAAATTCGTAGTCATCGATCGTGAAACTAAGCAGGAAGGATCAGTGGACGTCATCTCATCTGAATCGCAGATCTTGTCTTCTTATGATCTCGGCTTCCCATCGTCACGATTCCGTGTGCATGGCGTTACCGACATGGCATAAATAGCATAGATAGTTACGCTGCATACATTGTATATATATTATATACATGTATATACACGCCACATTGAATAATGTATGCAGCCAAGATTATTTATGGCACATATTATATTCAATATATCTTCATTTCAGTGACTTACTCGTCCGTGACGTTTTCAGCATACTGAGGCAACATCTGTGATTTTAGATGAATTGCCGGATCAGTATATAGGCCTATATATGTATATATATATATTATATATATATATATATATATATGTATATATATATATATATATATATATATATATATATATATATATATTATATATATATATATAGCTTCGTATCGGCTTTGGAGTAAATGAGTAATAAATCATCATTTCGTATATATATACCCGAGAGTATTATATATATTACTCGTCTATATATACTGCAAGGCCAATATGAAAGTTATGCACATACGACATTGTGCACAGTCGATGAGATCTAAATAGTAAATACTATTTTAATAGTGTTTAAATAGTTCATAACTATTTACTTTCCTGTTTAAAATAGTCGTGTAAGAGGACTTAGATTGAAAGATAGTATTTAAATAGTATGTCCTTATATACTATTTATAACAAAGCAACCACAGTCTGCAGAGAATAAATTTAAATTTACTTTTCTAATTAGGCCCTACTTACATTTTATTATTAACTTCAGGTTCATTAGCTCTAGTCAACATATAGGACTATTGACTTTATGTGTGTGCAACTCTGAACATTGATCTCTATGAGCTTTTAACAATGCAGCATTCGATATTGTTGGTCACAGAGTTAACGTGCCTTGTCCAATCCGTTGGAATTCGTTTTATGACTCTGAAAGGAATTTACTCAGTGCCGAACCTAAGCTGAAGTTGGTGCGCGCTGCACTAGCAATGCCTGCTTGTATTGCAGCAAAAAGTAGCACAACGAGAGCTTGTGTCCCTTATGTGATCAGTTGCGGCTGTATTATAATTATGTCCTCCAAGGTGACAGAGTCATGCCTTGTATTGTATTGTATTGTATACAAACATTTATAAAGCGCCTCTCATCTATAGGGTGAACCATTCAGAGGCGCTCCCAGTGCGTAAGGCCAAAAAGAAAAAGGTTTTGAGAAAAGCAAAGGTGGAAGAGAGGTTACTAGCTAGAATTTGTGTTTGTGCTTTCACGACTACAGTATAACTGAATGCAGTGTCAGTTACACTGACTAAACCTATTGATACTGCGCTATATATACTGGCACTGAAACTAAATAGTTTTGAAATAGTAAGGTGGCCGTTGCAAGCGTCCACCACTCTCTGATTTCGTGTCTGTCTATATACGTCTCTATATGTTTTCGTATATGTCTCTGTTTCTGTCTCTGTATATCCCTTTCATGTCGCTCTGTATGTCTCCCCTTAAGTCTCTGTATGTCTCCGTCTAAGTATGTATGTCTGTGTCTCTATATATCTCCCTTTCTGTTTCTCTCAGTCGTTTTTTTTAAGTTCGGTGCATCAATCTATACATATTCAATCATTCATTCATTTAAGGAATTTGATAAAGCGCTCCTTCAAGAAACCTACTCAGAGGCATATGTCGATGAATGTCTGTCCGTCCGTCGTTCTGTCTGTATATCCTCCTATCTGTCTGTGTCTGTCTGTATAATGTCTCTCTCTCTGTCTCTGTATTTCCCTTTCAGGTTTCTGTCTGTCTGTCTGTCTGTCTGTCTGTCTGTCTGTCTGTGTACATATACCTGA
Source organism: Aporrectodea caliginosa (assembly GCA_020284085.1). NCBI lineage: Eukaryota > Metazoa > Annelida > Clitellata > Crassiclitellata > Lumbricidae > Aporrectodea > Aporrectodea caliginosa. The sequence continues at coordinate 1,075,871 of JACEVL010000839.1, forward strand.
TTACACTGAGCCTTCAAGTATTTTCCCGGTGCATCCTCGGTGGACGATTAAGACGACTGCATATTTAATGCATTGATCCCATTTCTGTAATTGCAGTCTTCAGGGCTCAGGGATTATCGGCAGCGGACATCGGGGGTAAGAGCGACCCCTACTGCGTCCTGGAACTGGGTAATTCGCGACTGCAGACGCAGACCGAGTACAAGACTTTGGCACCGGAATGGAACAAGGTCTTTACGCTGTGAGCTGAGCTTCTCTCAATAAAACCCGGTCTCTTAAAACAATCACAGATTCATCATTTATTCAGTTCTCGTTTAAGTATAGTGCTTCTTAAGTGCTTAACAAAAGCACAGACTACGCTAGACAAATGGTGTTCAAGTTAATTAAAAATGGAAAGTTCATTATTTACCAAACAATGCAATTGTAAATTATGATGATGATAATGATGATGATGATGATGATGATGATGATGATGATGATGATGATGATGATGATGATGGTAATGGTGATGACGATGATGATGATGATGATAATGGTCATGGTGTTGTTGGTGGTGATCATGATGATGGTGGTGGTGATGATGATGATGATGATGATGATGATGATGATGATGATGATGATGATGATGCTTGGCTTCGGCGAAGGGGTTACAGGGGCCACGCCTCTCCGAATCTTAATCTGCTTACAATTATATAGCGCCTTTTATGGCCCGCTTAAAGGATGATAGCTCTTTAAGATGGATAAGTAGTTCTGATACCGTGCTTATTTATTAGCAACGGTTGGTCGATGAACTTGCACCGATTGCCCTTTTCTGATGTCGGAATTGGTGCTGCCTTTGTTCACGTTGTAATTGTACATGTAATCACACATTTTTATAGCGCCAGTTAGTGTTGATATAGTTTTATTTCTTATGAAATCTCTCTAGAAATAGAAAAAACAATCATTTAAACTTTCATGTTAGCCAAAATGCGGTTTGTAGTTGGTCATACAATAAAGTATAGCGCCAGTTGGTGTTGATTCAGTTTTTTTCTCAAGAAACCTCTTCTATTGTCAAGAAATCTCTCTTATTTTCTGTCTTCAGCTGTCATTTTTACTGCCATGGCGGCGACAAAGAAGTTTGCCGAATAGATTTGATGTTTGTTTTTGAAATTGCAGACCAGTGCTTGACATTCATTCCGTCCTCAAGATCACAATTTACGATGAAGATCGTGACAAGAAATCGGAATTTCTCGGAAAAGTTGCGGTTCCTCTGTTGCGGGTGAGTGACCTCTCTTAAGAATTCGATTCATTTGGCAAATGCAAGAAGCTTGCTTGTCGAATAGGTCCCCATCGCCTTTTCTCGTCCGTCTCCTTCCGTCTGCCTTTCTCCTTCTCTATCTCCCCTCCTCCAAGACTCTCGGACTATGTACATCTGTCTATTTGTTTGTCTTTCTTCCTCTCTGTTTCTGTGCTTGTCTTCTTCCCTGCTTGTTGTGCTCTCTGCCTCCCTTCTTCAGCGTCTTGGCGGACGGACCTTCGAGAGAGCTGATCGGTCTCTTGACGACTTATCCTGGAGAATCATCGATTGATGACTTGCGGATTGTATACCAACGTCAATACGAACGACAGTATTAGATTAAATGCTTTCTTCTAGTAGGAAATCAAAATGTCATTTGCGTACAGATATATTGTAGCATACCCACTGCTTTCTATCTAATCCTCTTCTACTTCTTCTAGTTCGTATTCTCCTCATTTTATTATTGTTATTAAACTGTCATTTATAGTGCGCATAAATAAAATAAAGAATCTGGCACAAAAGCGAATAACAGAAAAATCAATCATAGTAAATCTTGAACAAATAGTTAAGGTTAGTTTTGAAAATCGATAATGTTGCTCTTCTTCCTCCTCCTTCTTCCTCTTCTTCTTAACCTTTTTCTCGATCTTCTCCTTGCTCTACTCCTCCTCTTCCTCCTTCTCATATATATCCTCTCTAAAAGGTTCCAGTTTAATTCCAGATTAATTACTTAATTTCTAAAAGACTTCGCCTATATACACCGTATCTAAAAATTTAGGGTATTACATGAAAACAATTTATTTCCACCATTATGCGTCTTGCGCATATAAATAGACACTCGTATAGTGCAACATATTGACGCAAATATATAGTGCGACTTCAACAGAGGTAAAGTGGGACTAATAGATGCAAATTTTGCGACTTATACAAGAGACTATAGAGCGATATTTAGACGCAAATTGTGCGACTTATACAAGAGAATAGTGCGACTATTAGATGCAAATTGTGCGACTTATATAATTATGTAAATAGCGAGACACATACACACGAACAGTGCACCACTGCACCTAATACATGTAATATAATCTAATCATCCCCGAGTATCGCTTTGCGGACATAGGGGCTGAATGGACTAATCTACTTGCAATGCGTTTGACGTTCGTTACGAAGTAATTCCTGGATCAGCGTTGTACATTGGCGCTTCTTAGACTGTCTTGCTTTTGTCCAGATAAAGAACCGCGAGCGACGATGGTTTGGCCTCAAAGACCGGAAGCTGAATTTCGCCGTCAAGGGATCGATTGAGCTCGAAATGGATCTCGTCTACAATGACGTAGGCTATATCCCATAAGCCCACGAGATTCCGTTACACGCTTTCTTTGGTCTAAATTGTGCGACTCATGCACGCACTATATATATATGTTTATATACACATATATACATAGAGTATATATATATACAGTATATATATATGTAGAGAGAAAGAGAGAGACAGAGACAGAGACGAGACAGATAGCAGAGAGAGTTTTTATATCATTTATACAACACATAAAATTATATGATGATGGTGCTGATGAATACGACAATTTCTACAGCGCCGAACAGGGCACATGTCGTTACAACGGCGCCTTTACGCAATCAGCATAACAATCTCCAATAACTTAGGATACTTTAGTCATGTGTCAGACCAATAATTTAGTATAAGTATATCGTAAGAATGTCCAAGTGATACCAAGAGACATATACATGCGTATGTATAAGTTTTATGTGTGTATATACACAAGTCTGTAAAAATATAGAGCAGTATTCAGTACACCGACACATAATATTATATGTATGTTCGCGTAAAACTGCGGTTTGGAGGAGTTGTAGCCCTATCGTGTAAATTGAAGTATGCCTTTTATTGCTTGCAATCATCAGATGAAAGCCGCCATGACAACGTTGACTCCGAGAGAAGAAATCTATATGAAGCCAGAACCACGATTCAAAGTAGCCGTAAGTATATAGTATCACTATAGGTTGAGGTGATTTAATGTGACAATAGTGTGTATATTAGAAAGAAAGAATGAATGAATGAATGAATGAATGAATGAATGAATGAATGCACAAATGATGTTTAGCATAAAATTATATGCATTTTTACATGCTTGTATACATAAAAATAGAGACTTTGTAAACAAAATTAAAATAAAAAGTTGTATGTATAAACTTCTTGAGCGTGTTGCTATGAATCGACTGTAGGTCTATAGCCGTTCTCAAATTCCTTTATTACTTCTCCTTATTCAGTCAGCATATCGAAATTCAACTCCACCGACACAGTTTTTCTCGCTGCTCACAAAATGCATCATACGCTCTCTGAACCATCGTAAAGTAACTACACTGTTCTGCTTGATTTGATTCGCTTACCAGTTTCAACACCGTCGATAATGCAATTTTGCTCCATTGTCTTACGCGCTAGTTTGGTGTATCTGGTTCCAATCATATCTAGCTTCCAGCACGCTATCTCTCTTCTGCAACGGATCTATATAGGACTCAATGTTTCTGCTTAGTAGCAGTGACAGGCCTATAGCCGATGCCTTGAGCAGTTGTACATTTGCGCTGTAGAAGTGTAATGATCTATAAAATCCTTACTAGAGGCTATTTTTAGAATTACTTGTGTCTGCCTCCTGAGACCTCTAGCGGTAGAAACCTGGCTAGCCGATGAAACGATGGTGTCGTGCTTGGCCTCGGTATTTTTCGCCGTTGACAGCATTATTATTGGAATTTTCCTTCAGCCTCTGATCACGCGCTAGGCACGCTCTGATACAGCAGCAGAACCACTGACTCATCCCCTACGTCATCGACTTTCTGTCTTATTTCGTGTCCATATAAGGAAAACATTTGGAGGCACTCTTCTGATTGGTTGAAGAACTGGTCAAGACGCCTTGCTGCCTTCTAAATTTGTCACTTGCTGCCGAGACGTCCTCGAGGTTAGATCTGTATCGATGGATTAGTAGATTAGATAAGGAATTGAGAAACACTTGCGTTAGTCTCTTCCTAAGAGTTAAATAGTGCGCTATAGAAGTTTAAAGTAGAAACGAATACGGTTGGAATAATATTGTCGATTGTCTGAATTACGAGGAAATATGAACTCGTAACGTGAATTTATCGTATTCGCTGGATTATCTCTCGTCTTGATGCCAACCGAAAAGGCACCTCAAACTTCTGTCAAGATCTGGGAGAGTTGAACCGAGACTTCGAGCAAATGCATCTGCAATGTCTGGCGACCACTCAAGCGCAACCAAACCCAAGGAGAGACGCCGTTCTTGGACTGGCCGAAAACCAGCAGAGCGGAACGTTCTTACCGCCACCGAAGCAGCGCATTGTCCCTCGCATGGGCACGAGGCGTGATTTCTGCAGACCGCCCCATGGGGTGACCACCGTAACCCCGACCCAACAACCCTTTCCACCGCCATTGCCAGAGTCGTTCGGGAATGACGATGAGGTCATTTGGGTCCGGAACACGCATGCTCAGACCAATCCTCCTGAGACGAACAATTTAATAAAGATGATTACCACGTATCAGCTGCCTTCGGTGAGAAGTTCTGACGGCTTGCGGGGTTCAGACAGGAACGACCTGACAAGTGCTTACAACACAGGCAACAGCTGTTGCAGCACTCCCGTTTTACCACAGAAAGTGATAGCTCCATCCACATCCGAACAGAAACGCCCGTTGCCCGATGGTCCGCCGCTTCCCACTCCTCCCAGGAGGACCAGAGGCACCGAAGTAGATCCAGTTGCCGTTCCGAAGAGCACAAACATGGCATCGCAGACTGTGGACTGCAAACAGGTTTCTGAGACGATCCCCGAAGCGTGTCAGCTCAGGTCGCTGCAGAAACTCTATACACAGTACGTCGACGTCATGTACACGAACCACGCCAACCTCGAGCACACGATTATGGTCCAACAGAAACTGTTCAGCCAGCAGATACAACTCAACTCGCGGAAACGCGACAACGGGACCGAGTCAAAATCATCCGGGACGCAGCAGGTCCCACACCGTATTCCAGTTCCCTCTGCGACCACCGAGCGCTGCTGCTCAGAGGACCATAATACTCCAATGGAATGGGTCGTCAAGCGGCGATCCGACGGTTCCAGGTACATCGCTCGTCGACCTCTTCGGAGTCAGATCATGAAGGACCGAGCGCAGAGACTTGCTCAGGAAAGGTCGGGCGTGACGACGGATGACGATGCGGCGAGCGAGATGAAACTCGGTCGCTACTGGAGCCGCGACAAGCGGAAAGTCCACCTGGAGAAGGCACGCTTCCACCGGCAGCAGAAGGAACTTCTCCAGAGGCAGAAGATGGAGACAGTCCGCGAGAACGATGACCAGCCAAACATCATCGAGCTGAGTCGACGGAAAGTGATGCGTCACAAAAGCAAGAGAGTCCTCGATGGATTTACCACCGTTCAGGAATTGTTGGCTCATGGAAATGCCGAACCATTCGGACGGTCGCCCAATCCGCTACTTTCCGTCACTACAGTCTAGGTCCGCAGACTGGGACTAAGAAAGTTGTATATTTTTCAATTCAATTCAATTCAATTCAAAAAGTTTTATTGTTGACTATCATAATTACAAACTACAAGTACAAGTATCAACACTAGTGTTATTTAGGCAACAAACGGAGAGCCCTGAAGGGTCACAGGACCCACTAACTAGGGCTACCTAAGTACCATATGAAGTGGTGCGAATGACGGTTCGTATACAGAGAACCAACAACAGACAATACACAGAAACCAAAAAAACTTAACTAAGCAATTTGAAATCATAACAAACTTAACTAGGCGATGGCAACACAGCAATTTAAACAGTTACCCATTTAATAATAGAGCTCGCATGGATTTTTTAAATAAATTCAAGTTAGGCAGGTGACGAGTGCTGACAGGGATATTGTTCCAGACTGATGGTCCTGTGGACCTTAAAGCGAATAACCTTGTATTAGTGCGTGCAAATATTCTTCTATAAGATTCGACTTGTCTAGTAAAATGAGTATGAGTGTCCGATGTTATATTAAAATAATCATTAAACACCGAGGGTAGCAATTTGTGCTTATGTCTGTACATGAACTCACTTATTTGAATGGTATTAATTTGATTAAGTCTAAGAATTTTAAATCTATTAAAGAACTGACTAGTGTGTGTAGAAGGCAAGACCCTAGCTATTATTCTAACTGCTCTTTTTTGCAGAATGTTAATTTTATGTAAGCGGTACATATAGTTGGAACCCCAGACAATATTACCGTAGGCAAGATATGGATATATTAGGGAGTAATAGAGGTTGAGTAGAACTTTTTGAGGTAGGTAAGATGCCAATCGATTCAGAATGCCTGCATTTTTCGCAATTTTCATAGAAATTAATTTAATGTGCTCTGACCAGTTTAGATGTTGGTCGATGCAGACTCCGAGAAATTTGGCAGAAGATACCTGCGGTATTACATTTCCATCAATTAGTAACTGGATACTAATTTCGGGTAATAGTTTTCTATGGGATCTAAATAGTATAAAATTGGTTTTATTAATGTTTAATGATAATTTATTAATTCTAAACCAATCAACCACATACGTGATTTCATAATTAATTATTTGATATAATTCATGTAAGGATTTATGAGAATAGAATACATTAGTGTCATCAGCGAATATAATAAAACTGAGAATAGTTGAAGTATTAGGGAGGTCATTTATGTATATAAGAAACAGGAGAGGACCTAGATTAGAACCTTGCGGTACACCATATTTAACCTGTTGAAATTTAGATAAAATTCCGTTGCAGATAACTTGCTGATTTCTATTTGTTAAGTAACTATCGAACCATTGATGGGTGACCCCTCTTATTCCATAATGTTGGAGCTTTTTTAACAGTATACCGTGGTCCACCGTATCAAAGGCTTTTGCCAGGTCTATAAAGATGCCTACAGAGAATTCATTATTATCAATTGCTGTTGTAATTTGTTCTTGCAGATTTATGAGTGACATAGCAGTAGAGTGGCCTGACCTAAACCCATGCTGCATAGAATAGAGGATATCATTTTTGATGAGGTGGTTATTAAGTCTTTCATACATAATTTTTTCCAATATTTTACTGAATACAGGTAGAACTGAGATGGGTCTGTAATTAGTAAGGTCTTCCTTATTCCCTTGTTTGAAGATGGGCACAATTTTTGCCAGTTTTAGTTCATATGGAACTACACCTGTTGAGAAAGAACAGTTAATAATTTCAGAAAGCGGCTGAGCAATGGATTTAATAAGTGGTAGAGCTATCATTGGGTCAATACCGTCAAGCCCTGAGCTATGAGTAGGTTTAATGGCATGAGATATATTAATAATTTCCTCAGGGTTGGTTAAATACAGTGCCAAGGAGTTATCACATTGAGTTTTCATATATTTATTATAGGAGTTTGGTGAGGACGGGATTTTTTCAGCTAAGTTTTGAGGGATACTAGTAAAATAACTATTGAACTTATTAGCTATTGTCTCATCATCATCTATTATTACCCCATTAGAGTCCACTAGATCAATTCTAGAGCTTTTATTATCTGTTTTGAGTATCGATCTTATTATTTGCCACTGTTTTTTTAAATTATTATTATATTTTTGGAATTCGATTTCATAATAAAGTAACTCGGCTTTCTTTTTTAATGTTTTAAATTTATTCCTGTATATTATGAAATTTTTCTTGTTAGTTTCATTAGGCTGTTTTATGAATTTAAGATATAATTTGTTTTTTTCTTACAGGAGTTCAAGAGACCACTGGTCATCCAGGGTTGATTATTTTGGCGTTTTCTACTTTTGGTGGGGGAGTATAATGGGAATGCTTTATTATATGCATTTTTATAATTCATAATAAAATTATTATAAGCCATATCGGCATCCTCATTTGTACAGGCCATAGTTATTTCAGTCCAGTTAATTTCATTAAGTAGCGATTGGAAATGTTCCATTTCTTGCTTCCCAGTTTTCCGCTGATTCAGTGTCTCCATTTTATTACATTTTGGCATGTTAAGATCAAGTCTGACCATAACTGGCAAATGATCTGATATATCAGTAACTATAATTGAGGAGATGTTAACTTTATTCCATTTATTAGTAAATATATTATCTATAAGTGATGACGTGAGATCAGTAATCCTAGTTGGCTTAAGTATAGTGGGAAGTATTTGATAAGACGTCAAATAATTATAAAACGTTTTAGTTGGTTCATGTTCTTCAGCTTTTAGTAAGTCAATATTAAAGTCACCTGCCAGAATTATATCTTTTTTACTATTAGTTATTTCAGCTAAAAGTACATTAAATTCATCATTAAATAATGTTACGCTAGTGCCAGGTGGTCTGTAGATAACTCCAACGATTAAGTCAGTCCCTTTACTTTGAGGTATGCAGATAAAAAGGCTTTCATAGGTAGTATGGGTTGAACAATTGTTGGTTGGTTCAAAAATGTGAAACTGAAACTCCTTCCTAATAAACAGAGCAATTCCTCCACCTTCCCTGTTTCTAGGTTTATGTACAAAGTTATAATCAGGTAAAGCAGGTGGTGTGGACTGGTCCAACCAGGTCTCAGATATCGCCAGTATTTTCACCGGTAATTGGATTAAGAGAGAGTGTATTTCCTCCAGCTTAGGTGAGAGGCTCCTAGAGTTGACATGCATAACAGTAAGATCATGCTCAATCGGTCCAAGTTCAGCTTTTAGTCTTTCTGGTGTATTATATCTGCTCAAATTAAGTTGATTACTAAAATAAAAATTTTCATATATATATAGAAGGGACATTATATATATGCCATTGTATACAGTAGGCTACTAGAGTAGCCTACTTCGTAGTACTCATATATGTATATAACGGGGTATAGAGGATTTCAAGTAAAAGGGTGGGGCTGAGTAACTGCGGGGCTGGGACCTAGGTGTCAACGAAAACAAATATTAGGGACATAACATCAGTCTACCAAGTTTTTTTTTAGCTTAGCTTAACTAGAGCAAACTTCTTCTGGTAGACCTATGTTATAAATAACCATGTTTCAACACCTTTTAAAGTTATATAGCCTATAGGCCTATAGGCACTGTGTAAATATTGAAAGACATACATAAGCATACAGTTCTGTAACATAGTACGGTAGCGTTGGATACACTCGTCAAGGAAGTGTTGACGCTGATAGGCCTACTACAATAGCAGCCAAGTTAATACTTAACCGCTGTGTACAGTAGAACGTTGCTAAGCAACCTGAAGTTTTGGATTTCCTGAGCATAAAAGCCTGAAAATATTTTTTATAAGGAAAACTGGTCGAAAGTTACCTGTGAAAATTTAGCAGTTCCTGTGATGTGAAACTGTTGTTTGATTGAAGGAAAGTCTTTTTTGATCCTCATATTCTACTGAACAATAAAACGGAGGAAACTCATGGGGATTTTCTATGAACGAAAACACTAAATTTAGGCCTACTATTATCTTGGCATATTTTACTGTAATTGCAAGAATTCATTCTTAATTCAAATTGCAATTCAAACTGTACAGTCTGACAACTGCAAATGTAATTTTATGTATGCTATTTGTAATTATTGTATACGAGAAACTTTTCGAATGTAAACTGCACGGCCTGACATGTGACTTTATAAAATCGTATATTACATGAATTCTGATTAGGCCTATGTGATACTGAATCTGCTTGTTGACCTCTTTTGTTAACACTATTACCCCAGTATATGCCATTGTATACAGTAGGCTACTAGAGTAGCCTACTTCGTAGTACTTAGTATTTCTAGTACTCGAGGAAATGATGCACATGGAGCTTGTTTACAGTAGTTTTGCACTGAAATTCAATTAAAGCAATTTTCTTTACGACTTCACAGTAATGTTACGTAACAGCATGCAGAACCTGTGTTTGTAAAAGTTCCCGGATAACAACTGCCCCACCAGAAGGGACACTTTGTGGACGTCAGCCAAAGAGCCATTTGCAAAAGTGTGTAATAGTAGGTCTACTACAGTCTGACGTCAATTTTGCCATTCAGCCTAAATTGGATATATATATATATATATATATATATATATATATAAGAACTTCCATAGCGCCATTGTTATAATACTTAAGGCGTCAGTCCATAGTCGCCACGAAACAAGATCGTTGTGCAAGCCAAATTCCAAGGTGAGTCATGTCAAACGCCTAGTAGAAGAGAATCCGCGAAGACACGCAAAGATGGAGACTGCGGAGGAAATAAACTAAGGAAGAGATGAGATTTCAGTCGCCATCTGAAGGTCAACAAAGGCTCCGCTGAGATAACGATTGCAGAAAAGGAATGGTTTTTTGTAGAGTGTTCAGTGTAAGCGGAACAGAGTTTCAGAAAACACTGCCATGGGATAGGTCTATACTCTCTAGGTAAACCTCTAGGAAGATGCAGGCCTACTTAAGTGTTTGCATGACCATTTCACTGGATCTAGATAAGAAAATAAAGATAACAGCAAAAAATTTATTTCAATTCCATTAGAAACTTTAACCTCATGTTTTGAACACTGCAACCACAAAAATACAGTTGTGCAAATTTGCGTTAAACGCTATCGAATTCGTGTGATATTCGCCACTGGCAATACGTTATAATCGTCCGCCCAAATGGTAGTGAATATTATTCACAGACGTTGTCACTGCTTTGCCCATTCTGAATGAACACTCGTCCTACGAGTTCTAAAGCACGTAGGCCTACATCCGGCAGTTACACCGTTGTCCAGTATGTACGGCCTACGTCTTTTACGGTGATGTATTTCGATAGGCCTACTTTGGCACATGAAACAATTACTTTACCGGTAATATAATATATGGCGATTCAGTCTGGATAGGCCTATTATATCGAAGATTACTTAGGCCTAGTTTAGCACGTGTTTTAGTTTACATAGGACCATGGGCGCCGAGAGCCAAGGCGGGCCCCGGGGCAGACACTTCTCAAGTCCTTCAGGGCCCCTGGTTTTTTCAGTTTTATCAGTAAGCCCAAGTCTGATGTAAGCCTGTTGAAAGGGCTATCAATTACATTTAATGAATAATAAATAAGTTTAATAATAATAATAATAATAATAATAATAATATTATTATTATTATTATTATTATTAATAATAATAATATTATTATTATTATTATTATTAATAATAATAATAATAATAATAATAATAATAATAATAATAATAATAATAATAATAATAATAATAATAATAATAATAGTAAAAGTGAATGTAAAAATCAGCTTGTGGTTTAAAAGGTCCATCTCTGACTCTTATTACAAAGAAATTTCCGGAAACATGAAAATGTAATTAAATTATGTGAACGTGAGAAATGATTTTTAAATGACAGTACTGTTGTCGCAATATGATATCCAATTTCAAGAGTTGAAGATTATGTCACTTGCATTGTCGTGTACCAATATATAAACAGGGTCAAGAGGAGGAACTAACCAATTATAGACCAATTTCCATTTTACCGTTTTTCTCAAAATTTCTTGAAAAGGTTATGTATTCTCGACTATTTGACTACATTAATAAAATGAACATTCTACATACTTCACAACATGGTTTCCAGCCGGGTCATTCAACCTCAATGTCGCTCTTAAATATTCAGGATAATATATCATCTGTTATTGACCGGGGGGAATTTGCATTAGGTATATTTATTGATATTGCAAAAGCTTTTGATACGGTCAATCACGACATACTCACCAGCAAATTACAAAATATTGGTGTGCGTGGAATTGCTTTGGACTGGTTCAGAAATTACCTAGACAATAGAATGCAACAGGTTTTATGTAATGGCTCTTTATCGGAATTGAAACTAATCAAATTTGGGGTGCCACAAGGGTCTATTCTTGGACCACTTCTTTTCTTACTCTTTATAAACGACCTCCCCAATGCTTCCCCAATATTGCGCTTTGTACTCTTTGCCGATGATACAAACATCTTTGCTTCTCACAAATCGTACGACATACTTTTTCAAACAATGAATCAGGAACTTAAGCATGTGGTCGATTGGTTTCGAGTGAACAAGTTATCTTTGAACCTCAATAAAACTAATTACGTATTATTTTGTTCACATCGAAAGCCTATTCCTGAAGTTAAAGGAACAGTATTTATGGATAATAAACCTTTACCCCAAGTAACTTCGGTCAAATTCCTGGGAGTATATGTAGATCAGTTTTTAACTTGGAAAGTACATATAGAAAATATTTCTAAGAAAGTGGCGAAAAGTGTAGGTATCTTGGCCCGTACTGCCCCCCTTCTACCGACTAGAATTAGACTTAGCCTATATTACTTCTTAGTCCACCCTTATCTCTCTTATTGCAATGTAGTGTGGGCCTCTAATTACCCTTCTCGACTGGTTAGGTTAACTTCATTACAAAAAAGAGCAGCCAGAATTATCTTGGGTAACTTGAACTCCCTGTCTTCACAGGCCGGGTTACAGAAATTGAAAATTTGTAATATAGAACAGATTAGAATCAAACAGACCTCAGAGTTTATGTTTAAATATATGCATAATCTTTTGCCTGGAGCTTTTACTGACTTCTTTAGCTTGACATCCCAATCTAATCCTTACAATGTTCGGTCTTCTTCCAATTATAGAGGAATTGCCACTAGAACTAATACACGAAAATTCTCCATCAAAAGTGCTGGCCCCAGGACATGGAATAATCTCCCTGTTGCCATTCGTGTCTCTCCTAGCATTTCAGTATTTAAAAAGAAACTCCATCATCACTTACTGTCTGTGGATCCCTGACTCCCACCATGCTTCCCCTGCTATTACCTGCCGTACATGCTCAAATTCGTACATACTGTGCTCGTTGCAGACACTCGCTGTGTGTAATTTTTGATATTTAGTTAACTAGTTAAGAGGTAAAATTTTTTGTACCCACATGCATAACTTGCTGCCACGTTTCCCATGTACATGGGTAACCCTGTTAGCGGGACCCTGGTCCCTTAAGGGTTTCTCTCCCTTTTCTTTTTGTTGGCGTTTCTATAATAATTATATTTGTGATGTTGTGATGTTGCCTACTTGAAGGAATAAAATTTTTGGTTATGGTTATGGTTATGGTTATGGATATATAGACTACATCAACAACTCGCTCTGTACCATTATCATCAACTACTGCTGCTGCTGCTGCTGCTACTACTACTGAATCAAAAATTCAAGATTTGATGCATTGTCTGTCTCTCTTTTGCATTCCTGACTTTCGCTAATCTTTCTTTCCTTTTTTGAGCTCCAGATTTCTTATGGTAATTCATCAACTTGAAGGAATATAATATAAAATATTGGTAATATGGCTATGACGATAATTTATATCCAGCTGTAAATTAAAGTGTTATTTATTTGGATAATAACTCAAATTTTAAGTCATAAAATTTACGTCTAGTAACAGATTTTATGGCTGCCAGGAAACCAATAATCTATTCTAGGCTGACTGCTGGCCGGTGAATCTCAATATAATGCTGATTAGCAGTGCTTTTGAAATTCAAGTAATTTATTCAACTATAATATTACCGCAACAGTTAATGTGACTTAAATAATTGAAATAGTAGGACAGCCTTTATGAGCAGTGGCGTGGCTATTATTTTTACCATAGGGGCGCGTAATGCAAAGTGGTAGGCCAAGCATTTGATTCTGGTGGAGAATAGAATTTAGTCAGAAATGGAAATTTGTCTGCATCAGTTAACTTTGCACCAACAGCTAGTTCGAAATCATTGTGATGAGTGATGACCTACGTTTGTTATACTGTGCTCGTCCCTAAATCCTCTGACTGAGCAACTGAGATTGTGTACGTTGAGTGACATAACTATTAAATTGTTCTTGTTAGCAATATTGCCAATAGAATTGTCATCTGCAGTGCTAGCCTCTTCAGTCTCATTTCCACCGTCACATTCATTGTTGGCTTGCGTTTTTGTAAAGAAATTCCATGGAGAGGTTTTTCTTTAACGCTGCATCACCTAGAACTTTATTAAATTGAAGCAATTAAACTTGAACATTTAATTAAGATCGTTTTTCTTTAAAGATAAATGGATTAACGACTGTATTCTGAACATAAAGAACTACATGTACTTTCGCAATAGGATAAGTAACATGAACGCTGGAGACTGCAGATGTGTGTAGTGTGTACAGACCACATGGCTTGTAGGGAGACATTGAGAGACAGACTTCGAGAGGAAACGCGAGAGAGAGCGCGCTGGAGCTGAGTGATGGGTAAAGGCAAGGTTAAGGGTATGCGGTGTTATCTTCATGTACAACTGTGCTCTTTCGTTTCTACTGTGGGTCAAATATCCCGACACATCAGGTGACCTAGACAGACACCATACATACATACACTGTAAGTCTGTGGCTCTGTATATATCATGTATCACGATTCACGAAGCATTCGTCATATACAGACTCCACTGGCCCAAAACCCACAGGTTTCTTCAGTTTGAACAAAGTTTAGACATTTTCGGGCCCCTGCCAAGGGCCCCTGCCATAGATCCGGGCCCCGGGGCAGCAGACCCCCCTGACCCCCCTCTCATCGGCCCTGCATAGGACCTACAGAGGAGCTCTGACCATATCGAGCATGGGACGCAACCTACGCTCTAATTAACCAATGTAGCTAACTGGTCGAGTGTACATAACACTATAATGATGATGATGATGTTAATAATAATAATAATAGATAGCTAAATAGTAGATTTGTGTAGCGACGTAGTACATGGCATTGTACACGAGTTAAAAAAAATCAATGATAGGCCTACACGTAGGCTAGTTAAAAAAAGTAGGGGCCTAAGTTGTGAGCTGTCTCTCGAGTATGGCACATTCTTCACCTGGCCAGGAAGACCTTCCACGCAGTAGGCCCAGCGACAGAAAAGGAACAGTCGCCAAACCTTGTAGAAGACGATGGGCTTAATTTGTAGTTGATCTTTCGATGTGGATCAACCGTATACCAGATATCGATCTGTTCCGGTTGTCTGATACCAGGATGCAGAAGTCAGAGATGTAGTCTGACTCTGACATAAGATCACGACCTTATCATAAGATCTCTGTAATTTTATATGCCTAATTAATAGGCTATACCAGAGCAGATGAGCATAGTTACTTTTCTCACTTCTCTTCATAATAATATTATATTATGCTTACGCTTCCAAATTGACTAGCCTACTGCAAGAGACTTGAGAATGCTGGTGGTGTTGATGTTACTGCGGGTGATTGGGGAACACGTAGGCCTACGCCATGGCGGTAGTCCTACCGATAAATTATTACCAAGTCATTAATTAGTGATAATTTGTAGCAATTAAACGATCTTCAAAAACATTATAGGCCTAAACCATTATAGGCCTATTCGAAAATTATACAAAATAGCAGGTCGATTTGCATCCAGCGTTTCACGACGTCTGCTGGCTATCTGGACTGTTAACGTAGACCTTACCTTTAAATTAATTATACAGTATCTGTCAATGTAAACGTACATGTATAGGCTACACGTTTTCTCGTGGCGACCGTATGGCATCGACCCTGCTCGTTTTCAGCGATTTCAACGAATTGATCGGGTGATATCCTTCACCGCTGCAATCGCAGAGTCGGAATGGGCCATTTTGAGGCGCCACGCCATTTAAGGTCTACAACAGGTCCATTGGCTCCCTCTCCAGCAGCAGATCTCATATCGGATATCTCTCTGGTCTGGCAGTCCTTGATGGGCCTCGCCCCAGCCTATCTTCGCGACCTCTGCCCTACATTGAGTGCTCCGGGTCGTCGCTGTCTCCGCCGAGTCCGCTCTACTGAGCGAGACGTGCTCATCGTCCCGTTTGCCCGCACAGCTACTAAGCAAAATCGCGCCTTCTCAGTTGTTGGCCCCCTCACTTTGGAACGAGCTCCCTTTGGCACTGCGCTTGCTTCCCACGGTCCACTTACTCTTTCTATTATCACCTCAAAACTGCCCTTTTCAGCCGTGCTGGGGTCAGGAGCACTCCTGCGTATTAGCCTTGACGGAGCATTATATAAATCTTCATAATGAATGAATAAATTGGTCTTCTGTGTCTAGCTGGATGTCAACCCAACCAGGGTTCAAATTCTTCCCAAATCAGAGTATCCTCTAGCAGTCAAGCAAACTAGTCAACTGCATTACCACTTGTTTGAAGGCCACATGGCTAACGGTAATGCGAAGACAAAGAAAGACAGAACTGCAAACAATCTAGTCAAAGCAGTTGGCTCGACTATGGAACAGATTCTAAAGAACATGAACAAAATTTGCCTGAAGACTGTATTTTTTTGCTGACTAAACATCATATAAAATATCTGAGAAGTACATCAACCAGTAATGAAATGGTTTCCATTTAACATAAGGATACAAAGTACAGCAATAGTTTCCATTTAACATAAGGACACAACGTACAGTTGTTACATAAGTGTCAATATTTAGTTACGGTAATTTCAACTGAAATTTGCAGAGTAAACTCATTTCACAGCACTCAACCAAACCAAGGCCTAAAAATAATAAATCAACACAAAAATTCCAGGTTCCTTTACGGTCAAGCTCCCATCAAGGCTTAGAGCCCCCCATACCAATGTTTCTTAAAGGCCAAGGTCAACAGCGGTTAATCTCATCAATGCCAAGGTCTCCCAAAGGCAAAGGTCTAACCAATAAAGCCCTTCAAGGCCTCAGCAAGGTTAAATCCCTCTCAAGTTCAAGGCTAAATTCCCATCAATGTCCAGACATTTTCTTCAAAGTGCAGGCAGGCTTTTACTGTGCACTACAGCCTCTACCGACAAATGCCAAATCTAATTATTATATTACACTTGCACAAATTACACCTTATATAATCCATCAAAGTGGTGCTAAAAATTCCTACTACTGCACATCAAACTAAATCCGAAAAACCACACAATAATGATGGAATGAAATCATAAGTCTTGTCCAACACACTCTAAACAACAGCGCTGGTTTCCTCTAACCAAACTGGTTTGGCTCAAGTTCAGAGGTTCATTATCTACAAAAACTGAGAAAATATTCAGTACAGGCTTTTCTAATTGAACCCGTTTAAATTCAAACTGAGCCAGCACAGTTTTCTAACTTAATAATTTTGATTCTCTAAAGAAATTGGTTTGGTTCAAAATAAAAAATGTGAAAACATAAAGACACTGACTAATTTAAAAACTGATAAATCTCAACCATCAGCAATATACTGGAGCCTCCTTAAATGTTGTCTCTGGGAGACAATGAGTTATAATAAGGCACTGTTATAACTAGGTTCCCTTCTGAATGGTGAACCAATTGAGGACCATGTCCAATGAAATTGCAAATTTTTTTTAGTGCTCCTTGAATGAGAAAATGCTCGATAACCACATTATATCTGAGCTGGTAATATAATCAAGAAGTTGTCCTATAAGGAAGCTCCAGTGTACAACAACACATTTGCAGCTTTTGAAATCAGTGCAGTGACAGAGTTCATGAGAATGTCAGAAGGTATGAAAACAGTGAAGAACACAATTTTCCCTCTGCAGAGGTCATATGTTGCGTTGAAGCAAGGTCATCCTAGGTCACGAACTAGCGATGTTACAATCGACAGTACTACAAAAATACAAAGATGAGGCATCTTTCTGAAATGACGATCATGAAGATTTAAATCTTAGAAAGAACAATGGAAATAACAAAAGATTTCTATAAACACAGCAACTGGTCCCACTGATAGTCAGTCAATTATGGACCAAAAATGGTCTGCTCAGGCAAGGGCAATGGCCCGGTTTTGACTTTTGAGATTGGGGTGATGACCTCTTTCCAGTGATCAAGACTTTCATGACCACCATTTTCTTAATTTGATTTCTCTCATTCAAGTCGACAACATTTTCCAGCCGGCTTTCACCGTTTCAGCCAAACCCAAATTATGCATCTGCCAAATCCTCAATTTTCGAGTGGGCGGTATAGCCAATGCCCTTGCTGAAAGGAATGGACAGTCCGAGGAGTGAAGTATCTTTCAACTGAAGCACAAACATCTCAACATAAATTCCATTTATAAGTTTGACTGTTCACTGTTCAGTAGCTTCCAAGCATGTCAAGAAGTGCTATATAAATTTTCAGATGCATATATTATGTAATGCAAACTTGAAATATTTTCAATACTGCAAGGCACTCTTGGTTTAAAACCAAAGATTCAGCTGTTAATGGCCCATAGACATCTATGCCACATGGTGTCAAGAAAAACAGTGTTGCACAAACAAAATGCTTGGCAAGTGAAAAAAGTAAAAAAATAAACGGCTTTCTTAAAGCTGTGCAATATACTCAAATAATTTAAAAACAATCAGCTGAGGAGAATGCATAAACTATTTTGTACAAAAAGATGCCACTCCCTGGCTTCATAAATGACAACAACACTTCATAATTTCAAAAAACACTGGTTATAAATTTTCTGAAATCAGAAAATATCACTAAGCTAGTTACCCTACAAGAAATTTCTGTTCAGCAAAATGTTATTTTAAATTTGATGTTTCAGTGCTAAAATACAAATTGCTGACTGTTCTACATTAAACATGATGCAGAATGTTTCACAAAATCATGATGAATTTGATGTCACGATTTTTTGTTAGATTAACTTAAATTCTATTACAAAATTAATGCCAAGCATTAGACTTATGCTTACAAAAGCTTGCCAAACAAAAACACTTAAACGAACGGTTATTTCAAAACACGTGCCGAAACAATATAAGCTTCTAAAAGGTCCCATATATTCCAATGAGGTCATCGTAAAGAAATGGATACTTTTCAATTGTGCTCAATGCAAAAACACTGGTTATAAATGATACATAAAACAAAGGTTACATTCTGTCACTACTCTGTCATAGTAACCACACGTAAAGGTACAGCAAAACAAAGAGGAGCAGTTCCTTCCCAGCTAGCACACACACACACACACACACACACACACACACAGGGACAATGTTGTCCATGTCCAACATGATTACAATGTATCTGTGTGTGTGTGCGCGCGCATGTGTGTGCGCATGTGTGTTGCATGCACATGTGCGTGTGTGTGCTGGCTGAGTTTCTGCCACGCAGCCATGGGCATCGTATTGTATTTATTAATTTATATGGCACAACTCACAGCAGTGGCCATTCAGTAGCGCTCCCAGTGCAAGAACCCCTAGAGTAGAAGGTTTTGAGGAAAGAGAAGGATGTAGGAAGAGACCCAGAAAGAATGGTAACACATAGAGAGGAGGGAAGGACATTCCATATGGAGGGCCAAAGCAACTTCATTTTCTTAGTCTTGGCATACAAGAATGGATGGTTAGTCCACCTCTGGCCGTCTGATTTTTGAAACCGACAGTGTACTCATTCTAAAGCTTAGGAAAGAGAAATCTTTGATTATCTTCCTGTCCTGTTGCTTTAACAAGACTCCCAATTTTTGGATTGACTGTCAAGCACGCTAACCGCTAACCTATCAAACATAACTCAACATGACAAAAAACTGCAGTGTATAACATGCACTAATCAATCATTCTATACCTCAGTGGCAAAGCCTACTAATGTGCTGACTACAGCAACTCCAATGCCATTAGTAATTCAAAGCGAACATGTTGAACACTATTTCTAAATGAGAGAAAACCTCAACAAAAACATCAGCAATTGCTAAACTAAAAACAAGGAGACCCATTTCTATGTTAACAAAATCAGGAAACAGACAAATTGATCATCATGAGAGAAATATTGGCAAAGCAGTAACAAAATGTTTCAAAACAAGATCAAAGTTAATGCAAAACTCTTCATAAGTAGAGATGGATTATAGAAATTAAAAAAAATCTTGGATAGCTGAGCAGGAAATCACAAGTCATGCATTCTGTTCTCACTCTAATCCAACGGATGGATCTGAGCAGATGCTAAAACTTATTGCTAACCCATTTGTAGGTTCCTGTATATTTGAAGTCATGTTTCGCCGCTAGTTCATCACTCTCCTTTGGACCACGGCTAAAGAGAACAGAAACTATACATGTACTATGAATACATGTTAATGGATCTAATCTAAAACCTAAACCAGGGGTGGGCAAACTACGGCCCGCGGGCCAGATCCGGCCCGCCAACACTTTTTATCCGGCCCGCCAACACATTTTAGCCGGTCCACACAATTTTTGAGAAAAGTAAAAAGTCTTAAAATTCAGACCCGGATTATCAGAGATTAATTTCTCGGATCTTTACTGCGGTTTGTATTATTCGTATGGCTTAGGCCTCGCTGGAGTTCTGGGGCAACTAATCGACGTGGAGTACAATACAACACACAATACAACACATCACAATACACTGGCTGTCTGTGGGCGCGGATCTGGTATAGGCTGGTCATGTTCGGTGCTCCCTTACCTGAAGCGACCTCTGCGCCCAGTGTCCGGCGTTGCGGGTTCGGGGCAATCCACCTCAAAGTCGCCGCTATAGCGGACCCTCGGGGCAAGCCCCTTCATCTGGAATGACCTACCATCGGAACTGCGTTTGCTACCTCTGACCAATCAAACTCCGTTTATTAATCACTGCGTCTTTTTCTTTAGCCGCAGCTAGTCGGGAGCGCCTGGGTAGGTTTGTTGAAGGGGGAAAGACTGAATGAATGAATGCAACCAGTGCAATCACTCTGGATTATGGAAAAATTGTCAAGTATGTTCACAGCTGCAACATCTCACAAGTTACAGCCAAAGTATAATTAAATTTAATTCAGTAAACTGTTTTCATTTTAATAGTTAATCTAAAAGTTTATAATTTGTTACCTGGCACTACGAATGGCGTTTAATGTGGCCCAATGTGCCAAAAGTTTGCCCACCCCTGACCTAAACAGTGCCACTACCATAATGTACAAAATATCGATCAATCTTTAAGTGCAACCATACGTAATCCATTGCAGAAATCCAGTCAAAAATCAATAGTCTTTGGTGTATCAGTATGTAAAGAAAGAGCATCCAGTGACAGATATATGTACAGTTAGTAGACCCCCATGTGCTGTACTCGTAGCTGGGCAACTCATTATGCAGGAGCACATAGTCCTTTTGGGTCCTGTGATTGATGTCAACGTGGATATTCCAGACGGTCAATGATTTTGTACTTTTTCTGGTTATCAATACAGTATATAAATAAAAACTAAAACAAAACTATCAGTACCATACAAGAAATAAGAGTACATAGAAAGAGAATTCTGTAAATGTTGTTAAGTAAGTAAGAAGAAGACAAGCAGTTCCTTAAGCTAGCCTGAATGGCAGCAATTAAACTTAACAACTTCATATTTCTTAACCTCGCCATTATGGGGTGGGTGGCCAGTCCTCTCCCTAGCCGTCTCATCTTCCAACCGACAGTGTAGAGTCTGTGTACAACTGTACACATTATAACAGAGTTGGTTAAGAGGCACAGCTGGAGTAAAAATCTTGGATTAAATTCTGCCCTGGCATGGATTTGAACCTTAGACATCTCGATCGACAGTTCAGCACATTCAATACTAGACCATCGTGCACAGTGGTGGCGCTACAGCAGGGCAAGCGCCCTGGTAAAAAAGATTTTGTCCTGGTCGTTGCCCTGCCACAAGGCTGCCAGAATTTTTGCCCTGTGCTCGCCATCAATCGCCCTCTGCATTGGTTACTTATATGAGTGCTCTGGCTATGCCCTAGTTACAAAAATTGTCTGGCGCCACCTCTGATCATGCACCCCATGAAGAGTGTATGAGTCTGGTGTATCTGTGTCCAGGTATTTTATTTCCACCAGGAAACTGATGCCCCCTCATATAATTCCTGTGAGATACTGATATAAAAAAACGATGGAAGTGAGAGAAATGCAAGAGAGACAAACCTTCCATATTTGTATGGAATTGGTTTTGGTTTCTGTGTTTCGACTGCATGGAGCAGTGGAGTGAAGATTCGCCATGCCTCTACGAGCTCATCAGATCTAACAAAGTTGATCTGAGTTCCACAGAAAACATCGAGGATCAGGCGTTCGTAAGCATCAGGTAGCTTCACCCCCTAAAAATCAACCACCAGTGAATATAGTTACCACTGACGAAAATCTGAACCACTGAAAACCTCAGTAAAACCAAAGAAATTATTTATCATGAAAGACTTTCTTTGCAAACAAGTGTATTTACTAGCAATGCAAATTGCATGCAAATATTTACCACACATGCAAAGTCATCTTTCACTTGAAATTATTTATTTTATTAATTTACTTATTGTACTTACAACATGCACATGGCCAGTTAGATCAGAATTATGAACCTGTGGTGCCAGACAAATGCGTACACATAATGTGGCCAGGATCCTTACACAGCAGGCTCAAACATACATTTGTTTGAATACATATCCAATGTGTTATCAATAGATCACTGTGTTGAACCATGTTAAGTTATGTAAACATGAGAATCTAGCAAAGATGAACAACAGTCAATTGCATTAAACTTTGAATAACCTCAAAACATAACTCACAGCATATCTGCTGCCGTAAGTGAAATCCAGTTCCGTAACTTCGCAGTCAAAGTTCATTCCAGGTTTCTTGGACATCATCTTCATGTAGACCGCTTCTCCCGGCTGCACACGGAACACCAGCTCGTTCCGATCAATCTCTCCTGGCCGGAAGATATTTCCGGGAACGTCGCGGAACTGGATTCGCACTTCTGCCTTGCGTTCGTTCAGTGCCTTTCCACAGCGAAGGATGAATGGCACTCCTTCCCAGCGCTCATTGTGGATGAAAAGGACGGCCAGTGCAAAGGTTGGGGTGGTCGAGTCCTTTGGAACCGTTGGGTCATCAAGGTAACCCTGGGTGGCATCGCCCTTGCCCTCGGGGTCACCGATATACTGTCCCAAGATGCAATCTTCCAGTTTTACAGCTTCAATACACCTGAGCACCTTCACCTGAGTAACAGTCAGATGGTAAAATGGCAAAGATTAAAGTAAAGGTAACACAATTGTTTACATGTCTATGTAGAAACCTCTCAGAAGCATAAAGGTTAAAGTAATATGCTGTCTATAAACTCCTCCATGTCACAATGGACAAATTTTTTTGCTTATTGGCTAACATAGCAGATTATTTTTTTCCTTTGGTTGCACTGAACAAAGCAGTAAAATTTACTCTAATCTATGAATGTTTATTGGTTGTTCAATGCCCTGAAAGCTGAGATGTATGCAGAATTTAGGAAAACATAAGATTAATTGAAAGTAGACATTGATAAACTGTCTATGTGACTGTTCGATAGAATGTAGGTGACAGTATTTGACATTCAATGCTTTATATATAACTGAGAAAGCCTAATCTTCTTAAACTGATTACTTAAAACCATCTATTTGCACAGTCTGGAAATGTAAATTTAACTTAAAGTGTTCAAGCAAAAGATCAACTACTAGTCATCAGAAGGACACCTTTCAGTGAGGTAGACAAAACAGACATATAAGGAGTCAGCAAGGCAGATGAATAGAAATAGAGTTAGGCAGACAGAGTCAGGCAGACAGACACACAGACAAAGAGTGAAGCAGGCAAACAAATGGACACAGACAACCTGAAGACAGATGGATATAAACAGAGTGAGTCAGACACATACAGATAGAGAGTAAGGCAGGCAGACACACAGATCCAAAACAGACCTTCTCATTCCTGATATCTTCTGCTTTGGTTGAGACTGGCCTTTCCATCGCCACGAGCGACAGAATCTGAGTCAGGTGATTCTGCATCACGTCTCTGTCAACAACGAATGCTACATCCTTAAAAATTCTCAAAAATATCCTCAACAGATAATCATCTACCAAGATGGAGGAGGAGTTCGAGATGAAAGAGAAGGACAAAAGGAAGAAGAAAATGAACAGAAGGAGAGAAGGATGATGAACAGAAAGAAGGGAACTAAAAGCTGCTATTGTATTATCGTGGGTATAATCACCAGTTGTTTCTGAGAAAAACAGCACAAAGACTGGGTGTGCATTATACATAGGAAAAAGTTCTTAGATGTTTTAGGTAAACACCATCCATGCATGAAAATCGCTGAAGCACTAATCAAAGGCAACAGAAGAAGTTTACATCGGCTAAACAACCTTTAATTTCATTAGTTTAATTATTTAACTTGCATTTACTAGGCTAATTTTATAACATAAGCTCTTAAAATATTTTTATAATTTATTTAGAGTGCATAGTTATGTTTGAAAATAAAGACAAGAACACCATTTTACCGCGTGTTGTTTATTTCATTCCAGCGACATAAGTATGTACTAGAGCAGTTAGACTGCAAATAAGTATCAAATGCACCATTAAACAGCTGTTTTTACCTCCAAACCGATTTCAAAGGATACAATTTTGCTTCCGACAGAACTTCCGTGGCAGGTCAGTATGATATATCTCACATTAAAATAGTTTTACGGTGCCAATTTTAATGCTTCCGACTTCGTGTTGGGCATTACATGGGCACATGGAACTTCACCAGTGCATTATACATAGGGACTTAGATATTTACATTAGGATAAATTTTGCAACTTGGGGTGCACATTATGCACATGTGCGCATTATACCCGAAATAACATGGTAAGCAGATGTCAACATAAATACATACCTAATTATTCCAAAGCTGTCAAAATAGCCACCCCGACCCTGGGTTCCAAAAGGTTCCTTGAAACTGATTGTGACCGATGCAACATTGTCTCTGTTCCAAACGGGTGTTAGAATTCGATTCGCAAATCTGAAAGATTTCACATCGATTCAGTACTCAATACACGCTATGACAATAAGGCTTGGAAAAGGTTCCATCCACATCTACATTGGTTTAAAATGACATACATTTCAAAAACATGTTCAACAGTTGAATCACTATACTATATCACAACAAATTAAATGTTATGGTTTAATAGTTAGCTAAAACAAATTGCATAAAATTTAACTAAAATTTCATGATTGTTGAAAACTTAAATCATAAGTAATTAAATTTAACAGATTAAAATGAAACTGCTTGAAAAGAATGAATTAAAAATAAATGAAATCATTCATTTATTCAGATCACTTATATAGCACCCTGCCAAGCTACCTAATCAGAGGTGCCCCCAGTCCAACCCTGGTGAGAGAAATCAGGATCTTGTTTCTTGAGATTTAATCCAAAATATCTTTCAACTCCAACAATACTGTCTGTTACCATACCTATCTCAACGTAACAAAATACCATCATATCAACAATATTTTTTTTAGAAAAAAAGACACCTACCGAAGAACCATCAGATTTTGTACCATCTCCTTGCCAAGGTAATGATCGATACGATAGATCTCGTCCTCTGTAAACAGTTTGGAGAAATGGTTCGACAGCTTTGCTGACGAGTCAGAGTCACGACCAAACGGTTTCTCAACAATGACACGAGTCCAGCACTTTCTGTTTGAAATTATACAAAGTAAAAGTCAACAACACATATTTCTAAATCTTCCTAAACTGTGCTATATAAATCAAGTACGTATACAATGGTAAATTTCATTTTGGCTGAATTATCTTGATGTAAAGTCTAAATTAATCTCATGCTGCAACTGATGTACAAATGGGATAAAAGTAACGGTAATGTAATGTAAGAGAAACGAAGGTAATGTAAGCTAAAGAAGTGGAAATGTAAGGAAATGTTGGTTATGTGAGGTAAAGTAAGGTAATTTTAATTGCAAACTTAAACGTCACTACTTCAAGAGAAAGGAACTAGAGGTGCTCGTTACGCTAACCTAAACAATGTTAAACACAATTAAAGACAAAAGTTATGTATCTAGCAAGCAGTGTTCAGATAGCTATAGAAGTCATCAATGATGGGTTCTGGCACACGAGAGCCAAATGAACGGATTCCCATTCACAGTCAGCATTCCAGGACTGTGTTGCGTCAAAGATGAGGAATGACAAAGGACAAGGTGGTCTGCTTTCTGGGCCAAAGGTTTGTCTCACTTTCCAGGAGACCCGTACAATTAGTAGACGATGCAGTCAACAGATCTGCATAGGACTAGTCTTTAATTGGTCACAGAATTTCCCCATGGTTGATGGTCACTGCCACGCTTCTCCAGTGTCCCTTTGCCCTTCCTAAACCGAATCCAAGATTTTCCTGGTTGCAAATGGCATTCAGATCTACAGGTCTTAGGTTCAACTAGGTATTAAGCTGGGAAACTATCATTCCTGGAATGGTTGACGAGGTCCCATGGCAATTAAGGTATTGATTACTCACAGCAAAACACCATCCAGATACACACCAAAACCATGCCGAAATCAAGAGAAAACTCAGAAATTTTGACTTGGACAAAGTAGGTGCCCTAGCAGACGAGAATAATTGAGCAACCTCAAAGCAAGACAAGGACACTGCCAAATAAACAAATTTGGCAGATTAAGCAATAAGGCCACAGTAATGCACAAGTTACCCAATATAAGACTGGTAATGTAGTGCAAGGAGAGGTCTCTTAAAAAATTAAATCATCTTATTATATTATTTTTAGTTATTATTGTATTTATTGCTGTTACTAGCATCTTACATTAAAGGCGTGTGCCTAAAGCAGTGATATCAACAAACATGTTTGTGATATTCTAATGAATCTCATCAAGTGCTACAATATTGTATAATCAGCATATGGTTGCATAACCACTGGTAAATGTTACTTAAAATTTCCCTAGAAATGCAAAAACTGGCAAGAGGTGGGCACATACCTAGCATCTCCAGTTCGTTGGCACTTGTATGTCCTAGACAAGGAAATGATTAGCCAACAGACAGAAACAGAATTAACCAACAGAACCTCAGAAGTTGAAAAACAACAACTGACAATGAGTCATCGGCAAGAGCAGAATTTACAGAATTCACAGAATTAGATTTTTTTAATTTTCAACTATACCTGTAAATGGATTTTTTATAATTACTTGATATAAAGATATACCTAAATTTACGCCATGAACTTATTCCCATATTGCCTTATTTTTACTCTACTGCAAGACTCATGTAAAACTTATGTACTCTACTGTGAGACTCATGCTGCATGACATAAACTTGTATCAGACCCTCACCCAGCCAATCATCCACCCGTCTTTTGGATGGTTGGAAATTATTTTGGATGCACATAAATTGATTGGACGGGTATACCGGTAATCCATTCCTCCCTTCATTTGAAGTTAATAGATAGTTGTTTATATCATTGTATGTAGAATAAACTGTTACAAATGTTATCAAAACCCATCTATGGTCATTCAATGTAGGGTGGGGCATTGCCATCGGAGTTGTATGGGCACAGCTTCGGTTGTTTGCGACTTCGTACACTCGATGTGTAGGGCGGTCACGACTTCAAAGTTCAACTGCTTTTGGATACCCTACTCTTTATTTCTGGCTCAGGGTCTGACTTGTATTATCTTATTAGCATTAGTGTATTAGTATTGCCTTAATACTATTCAAAGGTAAGACTCATTTAAGCTGCAAGACTCGTGCTAAATTACATAAACCTGTATTACCTTATTAGTACTTAAATATATTCTTACATAATTAATCCAATGTAAAGTTTGTGCAAAACATAAGACTTACAATAAATTTACATTACTCAAATGTAAGAATTGAGAGCATTTAAGCAATTAGATCTTGAAAATATTCTATAGAAAATGACATTGTCAGAAGTAGAGTTTAAACAACACTCAAATTCTTACATTTGACAATATTTGCTACTTCAAAAGTAACATTTTTCAGTGTGGAACTACTGGGAAGGCCCCGCAAATCTTATAATTGTACATTTATTGATACTGAGAATTTTAAAAAACAAGAATGTTAACATATTTACACACAAAAATTTCAAGTTAAAATCTTGAGTTTAATATACTATTCTAAAATTCTGCTCTCACCAAGAACTCGAAAAACAAAAGCAAACATCTGCTAGATTACAAAATCAAAGTAATGTCTAGATTTCAAATGCAGTGCTAGGCAGAAAGTAAACAGCAAACACTGATGAGAAATCATGCCAAGCAACTGTTTTCTGAAAACAATATGCAGTGATCTAGGCCTCACCATTACGCCTAAATTTGACATTAAGCATTTAGAAAATAACACTTTTTTCTTCTGAAAGGCTTTTGTGAAATGTGCAACTTTAAGGAAATATTAAGCACAGAAAACTATGGCAAGACTGATTTACAGCATGCAACTAGATTTTAAATTCAAAACAATTAAAGTTCCACAAAGAACTGTTAACTGTTTTCAGCATTTCACTGTACTTAATAATGCAGTACACAGAAGCTTCACATTGCGAATTTCATATCTGAGTTTTTTGCAATTCGTAGTCTAAGAAATCAAAACTGAGGGATATCACTCAATCATGTCCCAAAATCACAGGTGGTTGCTAGGTACACAGAAAACTTCTTATAATGATACCTTTGGCAGCCATGTTAATTACTTCGTTATATAATGAGTTTGTGTTGCAATGAGGCCACACACTATGAATTTCTTTATATCAGCATTTCTAGGTTTAGGACAACTGTAGAACCATATATACTTCAGCTGCAGTGCCCCTCATATTTGGATTCATCTGCCACATATTAGGCGCAACTTACAAACATGCAATCTTCATTTAAATTCCATGTCTAGAACCATTATTTTACTCTCACCTTGCATAACTCCATCTTGACTAAAATTCATCTGTACCTCAAATTGTTTACTGACTTTAATTGTTGACTTTGCAAGTGTAAAAACTATGCTAAATAAATACAGTGGAGACCCATTTATGCGTGGCCCATTTATAAACGAATCTGTTAACAAGTAGGTTACATCATAGCTCCCAGCAAGACTTATTTA
This sequence comes from Aporrectodea caliginosa, assembly GCA_020284085.1. NCBI lineage: Eukaryota > Metazoa > Annelida > Clitellata > Crassiclitellata > Lumbricidae > Aporrectodea > Aporrectodea caliginosa. The sequence goes on from JACEVL010000839.1 coordinate 1,104,895, forward strand.
ACAAGCAAGACGCGTTTACACATAGTACAGTAACTTGACCTGTAGCAGTCTGTATTAGCCGAGTACAGCTGCCTGACAACAGGGTAACAGTCACTAACTGCACAGGGCAATTGCAATTGCCATTTATATAGCACCTCTTCAAGAAATCGCATCAGAGATGCTCCCGTCCTGATTATACAAGACCACAATTGCACAGAAGGGTCTTCAACCACCTGTGAATTTGAGACATAGAAAGTAGAAGACCCTCATGTTGGAGATTGCATGGAAGCCTGTTCCAGAATGAGGGGTAAACATGATTCAGTATTTTATAAGTGGAATCTGGTGCAAATCATAAGTTGGTTTGCATTGTGTGCATATACGTCAACAACGTCGCCAAAAGAGAACTCATATTAAGCAACATTCCAAAGCATCAACGACAACATGGTACACGAGAACCTCCTTGTAACACACATCTTTCTAACCTAACCTGACTTATACTGCTACATAATGCACAATGCATCGATCGATGGTCATTTCAGTGTTTAACCTTACGACTTCTAAAACACGGCCATTGTAATGCACAAGCCATCAATCGATTGAACTCACTTCAACTGAACCCATAGTCACTAATCATAATCTGCTGGAAAGTCCATTGGAAAAAATGACATGATTCTAACCCACTCTAATCTAATCCATTGACTTTTAAAGCATCCGTATCATAAAGTGCCAGGCATGAATCAACTGTGAAAGCATACTAAAACACTTAAATGCATAAATTTCTGATATAACGTGCTCAGCATATGAATCCCAACACAATTAAACTCATTTGTTTATAGTCATTAGTTCTAATGTGACCTCATTACAACACAGCACTTCCATTCCTACTAGCAGACATGTTATGAGAAGGTTCCACTGTATAACAAATAACACAAACTTGCATTAAAAACGAACAACACCAATAAGAAAGAAGCAATTCCACCAACCCTTGGGCCATGCACGAAGTTCGAATGTGACTCGCCACATCTTCATAGACGCTAGGTGGTAGCGCCAAGTAGAAGAGGCGATTGGCACGACCGGCAGTCTCCAGTTTCTTAATCTCTTCGTTAAGTTTTGCAAAATCTTCCGTCTTGGTGTAAGAACCAGCAACATAACTGTTGAGCCGGAAGAACTCATCTAGACGATCTTTCTGATCATCTTTTCACCTATGTACAGAACCAGGAAAATTTAAATATCTATTCAGACACTTATATAGCACCTTTGCAAAGGCCCTGTATATCAAAATCCATACATATATATATATAATACTATATATATTCTTCTTTATTGTACTACTTCTAATCACATCAATAACCAACATAATCTCACACTTGAGTACAGTGGGAGATTTAGTTTGCCCCATTAAGAGGTTCTTAATAAGCACTAGAGCAAAAAAATTTATATCGAAGCTCAAGCAACCATCATCAACAGGCCAATATATCTGAGGTTCGAAATAAGCAGGATGTTCACGTCTTGCTCTAATCAACTCCACTTGAACTGCAGCCGTTATCAGCTATTAATTACATGCACTACAAATGCATTGTCCGGTGATAGTAACGATTGGGTGTTGAAAAATAGTAGACAATAGTTTAAAACTTGTACATGTATAAAATTTATGACTGAAAAAAAATTATGTTAACACTCGTGTCTTTATGTCAAAAACTGATCAAGATATGACAAGTATAATATTGCTGACATTTCATGTATTTCCTTATAAATTTTTGCTTCTGTTGTGTTTTGTCTGGCATTAATTTTTTTCTGCACATACAAAAGTAAAAAAAGGGGAGGGTAAACTTTGCAGGAGCTTTGACAACCCCAATTTTTTTTATCTAACTCTGGACGGATGGATGGGAAGAGGGATAAAATGCTAAACGATGGTTACATTATCTCTGACAGTGATATCTCAATTAGTCACAAACTAATTGAGATATCACAAGTTCAAAGTTGTTTACTTTATAGGTCATTATACAGTAAAATCACTCATCACTGGGCCCTAGGTGATAAAATTTCTGCTTGGGTTACATCTAATCTAATATGGAATCAAATGGGCCATATCTTACATGATTGCAACATGGTGGTCTCGATCTTTGACCTCACCGTTGCAGGTTCAAGTCTGTTGACAGGATTTCATGTAACAACTCTGGGCTATTTGTCCACAAATACATATGCCTAGAGCTGTCACCATGCAGCATAATTCAGTACTGGTGTTGGTTGGCAAATAGTGGCAGCAACACTGGTTCCTTGTCCAGGACCTTGGATTTGTTCAGTGACAGCTGAAGATCCTAAGAAAAGAAAATAAGTGGCTCATATAAGTCCCATTACGGACATGGGACCTTAACTTTACACATGTTACGGGGTTTGGGCATTTACCTGCAAGTATGGTTCAGTTTTTTTCCGGATATCATCGATCTTCAAGGCCGATCTTGCATATCCAATGAAGTATGTTCGGTCGGGCAAAAGACGATCCCGGAAGAGCCACCAGAGCGTTGGATATATCTTTTTTGTGGCCAAGTCACCCTGCATAAGAAACAACTCCACATAGTAAAATTGTTGTAAAGATCAACTCTGCATGGAATGGTTCTAAACAGGACAGTTCAATCTAAACGAATATACTCTGATCTCAAGACAACTTTTCACAATATCAAAATCATGTTAAGGATTTCTTCTGCAAGGTTCCAGAATCCAGAGAATATACAATTAGTTTGGGTCTAAATAAATCAAAATGCACGTGGAACCATTATTGCTGACCAGTTGTTTCAAAAATCTGATGTATCAGAGAAAGCAGAACTTAGTCAGTCTACAGTGGGTAAGCACTCTGAAAAATACAAGTCTTCAGTTTAGACCAGAATGACATTGACATACAGAACAAAATTAGACAGAGAAATGTAAGAGACATACAGAAACAGAGACAATCAAACACAAACACACACAAAGATAGAAACAGGCATAGAGAAAGACAGAAACAGACACAGACAAGATAGAAACAGACATAGACAAAGATAGAAACAGACATAGACAAAATAGAAACAGACATAGACAAAGACATAGAAAGCCAGAGACATGTACAATAAGGTAAAAACAGTCAATCAAAGACAGAGACAAACAAAGACAGAGACTTATAAAGGTATAGACAGAAATACACAAACAGCCTTGTTAGTCACACAATGGGCAGAAGAACGACCTGCAGACTTATGGCTCACTAAAGCTGCATTAAATATAACACACAGCACTTGCGTATTTCAGAAAGCATCTGGATTATTTGCCAGACAACATATGACCTTAAAAGTGCACTGTCATGTTTACCAATCAATAGAGACATCGTTATTTGCCTGCAAACCGCAGGAGGAAAAAAGTGCCGAGTCATAATGACATTGCAGTAATGACAAGAAATCAATGCAGTAACGGTGTGCATGAGAATATTGTAAGGTATGAAAGTAGCGAAGATGACAATTTTCTTTTCTGTTGAGGTTCCATATTGCATTGATTGAAGCAAGGTTATTAGTTCCCAGGTCACAAACTATAGATGTTACAACTGACAGTACTACAAAAATCAAAAGCTGAGTAGGCATCTTTGTGAAAAATATTCATGATGATTCATTTGTTAGTAAAGAACAATGGAAATAACAGATAACAGATGTTTTGAAACACAGCAATTGGTTCCACTGATAAAGTCAATTATCAACAAAAAAGAACTTAGAGCAGGCTTGTCCAACCTACGGCCCAGGGGTCATAATCCGGCCCTTCAAGTGGATTCATCTGGCCCACCGAGCCTTTCAAAATATTGATTTTTTAATGTCAAAAATTGTGAATTGCATACTAAATTGCTAATTGGCCCTATCTTGAAAATTTCACATAATTCTTTGCTTCACAAAACATGAAGATTGAATGCTGCTATCTCCGTGGTGCAATGCTTAACCTTTCTTCCAGTCTCAAATAATGATGGCAGAGTCAACAAGTGCATCAAGCAACTTAAGCTCAAACTCTTTTTAAAACAGAAGAGTTAATAAAAGAAAAGCAAAATTCAATTGCTAATGTGACAGATCATATTCACAGTTCAGAACCACAGTGGCTATACAGTTCTGTGCATAAGTTTTCACAACAAATTTCTTGTAAAAAGTTTGCCAAATGATAAATCTGTTTTCTTCATGCAGACTTAGTAACTAAACAAATTCTATTTATTTTTACATGGGTTGTATTAGCCAGCAAATTTTGTTGCATTTCACATTAGTTATGGTACTATAACATGAACCTCCTATAGAAACCAGGGCAAGAGCAATACCTATATAATTTTCTATATCATTTTTGGTAAAATTATCGTTTTAAGGTTTAATTATCCGTTAAGGCCTGTGTTTCAGCGTTGGTCATGTAAACAAGTTGGACTTGACAGAAACGATCCAACTCTGACGCTAAATCCGATTTCGGAGGTTCACGAAAATCATTTTTAATGAAATAGAAGTCATCCCGATGAAAAGTTGATCTTGCTTAAAGAGAAGCTGGATTGATGGAAAATAATTCTTAATTAAATGAAAGTTGTATTGATGATAAAATAATTTCTGCTGAAATAGAAGCTGGACTGATTAAACGAACTTTTGCGTAATGGAAGCTGGATGGATTAAAAGAATTCTCACCAAAGTAGAAGCTGGATTGATCTAGTAAAATAACAATGCTACAAATACCAAATATTTACCAATAATTAAACCCGCTAAAACGATAGATTACCATATTTTTAATTTAATTTAACCAATTAATTTATTTAATTGATCTATACTTTTCTATATATAATATTTTAAAAAATTAGCAGAAATTAAATCCGAGACATACCGAAGCTCCGAGAACGACGAAGACGTGGGTGACGTTAGCTTCGTAGTCGGACTCTCCGTCTGGTCCTCCGTGAAGGGACTCCTTGATCATCTCCAGGGCCTGGGCCTCCGTACATGCTATCTTGGCCATGCTTCCTCGGTCAGTCATCTTGAAAACGCACAAGACCGAACTTTAAAGGTCTACACACAGAACTTCGAAGGAAATTCAGAGACGAACAGGGACCTCTGAAAAACTGGTCCAATTCTACCAATTTTACTGACCAGCCATTCCTTCCTCGTCCGATATAAATAGAGAATCTCGAGGAGCGTCATAGCTATGTACCGCCATCTGGCAAGTGGTTGTGAACAACGTAGGAGGTGAGAGGTTGTGACGCGATATCGTATTGATGTTTTGATTTGATTTATGTTAATTAACCTATTCGACTCAAAAACACAAAGGCAATATAAAATATATTGTAAAGTGCTTTGCCCTTCTGCAACGCACACTAATAGTCGAAGTCGTCATATTTTGGATAAAATGCCAATGCACAAAGAACCTGTTCCTTAATTCTGACCATCATACTTTACGTAGCCTATACGCCTAATTGTAAGCCTAATCTCGAAATGTCTAAGACATACAGTATTAAAATGATGATTAACAACGGGTCCAGTGGGTCCACGGACCCATGCCTACTAAAAATTTGCAAATAAGGGGCCTAAAGAACGTTACCTTATAATTTTTATACATTCTAATACTGTCCTTAACTATTATTTTAGATTGCAAAAATGTTACATCGTTGATATGTAGTAGCTGAAATAATTGTTTAAACATGCTAGTTTTACTGCAAACAAACAACGAGGCTAGTCACTTGCAACTCGACAGCCAAGACAATTATGAGATTCGTGACCGTTAGCTCCTTTAGGCCGTTAGGGTTCCCATGACAGTTTACTCTGCTGAGGCTGCCGATAGCCTCTTCCGCCCAACACCGTCGGCGTCAGGTACACAGCACCAGGCTGCTCACTCATAGCCTCACGCGTTGTAGGCAACGATTGTATGCTGTGTAATGAGCTGAGCGATGCATGCTGGGATATCCTGGCGTTTAAACAAGAGCTAGTCTACGAGTGTCGGTGCTGTTATAGTCCCAGATATCACGACAAGATAATTGCATCATTTTACAATCGTAATTATGCCTGATTTCTGTGCAGCCATGAACTGATAGGAGTTCAGATGCAGATAATAAAGTTTAGTTTTTCCGTTTTCCTAAAGATCAGGAGAGGTTTGTCTTAGTTATATGGGGACGACTAGATAAGCTCTGTGAGCTTCTTCTCTCCATGAGTCGACTTAGACCTTCATCTACTCAATTTCTAGACTCTCTCACTGTTATGCTTTAAACAGATTCTTACTTATTAATTACTATAACTGAATTACTACAGTTGCCATGATTGTGAACTTGATTACACTGATTACAATGTACATTGCATCTCGACTCAAATAAATTTGATTTGATTTGATTTGATTTATGGCATGCTAGGCGGAAGGTACCATGTTTATTTAGTCAGTGGCGTTTAAACGAAATTAGCCGCTACATAAACTCTACATGACGATGATGCACAGCTCTAGTAACGGAAAATGACATTGTTTTCGTTGAGTTAAATGCAGGTCCTCGAATTAAATGGCAGCAGTTATTTATATTTAGAATATATTAAATAAATAAATGCGGCGTGAGGTATAATTTTTTAAAAGGTACTACAAATGACTTAGTTGATAAGTTTACGAATTTAAAATATAAATCTGATAATAAGTGCAACAGAGTTATTTTGTGCTGCAGAGTTGTCAGTGCAAGTGTTATCTTGCGAATACATTGACGTATTTTCATTGCTGTGATGTGATGTAGCGCAACGATAATTTTTTGTCTTTTCATTAATTCTGGAGATTTATATAGCGCCCTTCAACTGTCCTCGATCCTAGGATTGACCGCACCACGGATAATTCAACTCCATCCACATCTGTTTCTTGTATCTTTCAATTGTAATTGGAGTTGTAATTGTAATCGAACATTTATATAGCGCCGCTTAAAAATCAGCAGCGCTCTCGACCTGCTTCAGTGCCTGCGTCAGGGCACAGGAAAGTCTTAAGGCGTCTACGGAACTGGGAAGGTGAAAGGGCCTAGTAACTCAAGGCGAAGAGACTGGGGAAGAGAGTTCCAAGCTGATGGGCCAACACGGGCAAAGCACCTAGAGTGGGACGTAGCAGAGTGCATGCGAGGGACAACCATAAGGCCATGAGTCGAAGATCGCAAAGAGGCCCTCGCAGGAGGAGACAAAGGTGCAAAAAGGCCTCAAAGACCGGTTGAGTAAAATCCAGTGCACAACTTAATGAACATTATCAATCCATCCAATTTTAGATCTTTCTTGAGCTCTGGATCCAGGAATTGTGGCTTGGATAATTTCCTTTTCCAGACAATCTCTACTTTTCTGCAGCACTTTCCCGAAATATGAAAGCTTCCTCTGCATTCTTATAGTATCGTGGTCGGACTTTTCAGATATATCGTATACAATATTTAGTATCTTTTGGTGTCCTGCTGGCCACACAAGAACCTTCATAAGCAAGTTGTTGTGACTCTTCCATATTTGTTTCAGTGCTGCCCCAATACATTGTTCCTTTGCTAATTTTAACCTAATATCTCTACTACTGTAACACTCAGTGTCCTCGTTTGTAAGTGAGCCAAGATATGGGAATGTGTCAGATGCAGATTGGATTCAGAACAACGGAGGCAGGAATTTTCTTTTGAGTGTCTTGATTGTTTGGAAAAGTTGTCATATGTCTCCCTTCTGGTTTGCTTCATCCAACTCTTCACATAGACCCTCTTTTTGCTCTTGTTTGTAGAGCTGTTCAGTGTTTAAAAATTCGACCAACCCACACCTTAATGTTGTGATGGGATGAAACAACCAAGTAGGGCCTGCAGTAGGCTATGCCGTCAGTGGTGATGGCTTAGGTTGAAGTACCACCTTATGGCACTATGCGAGGTGGAAAGGCTCTGCAAAGCCGTTTGACGAACGTGGGCAGCGAAGCCCTGGGAAGCTAATGCTAATGCTTTGGGTATACCTGCTGCTTGTGTGTGCCTGGCAATATGTTCTGAATTGGCCTTGCCCCATACAATCTGTATAATTTTTCATCTGATAAGTAACAAGGTTCAACTTGTGGGCATTTTGAGTTTATATTGTGAAATATAATTTCACTTGCTTTTGGTAAAAATTAATAAGGAACTTTAAATATTTTAAAAATGTAATGTATTATGGCACTTAGACAAAATCTTTGACAGTTTTTAGTATTTAATTATCTTTGTTATTTATTGAGCAGTTCAGAGCTGTCTGAAGAAGCCATGAAATGATGGAAGATCACATGCACCATCTTGTCCAGACTCTGCTGTCATTTCAGAAGAGCAGTCTTTTTTGTGATACGGTCATTGCAACAAAGAATCGACTTCTATATGCACACAGTGCAATTCTTGCCGCTACATGCCCCACGATGTTCAACCTGCTGAATCAGCAACCATTCAGCAATCAACATACCAATATTATACAGCTTGAGAAGTTTGATGCTAATTTAGTTGAGGAATTGTTGGGTTTTCTATACACAGGTCAGCTGGATGCAAGCCGAGCGTTTGAACTGCAGGAGATATGTGACTTGCTCGGCATAAAGTTAAATCTGTCAGACGCCGAGTGTGCGGGTGTTGGCAGTACTTTGGTTGATGAGGACAACGTGATGGAAATGAGCCATAGTTCAAAATTAAATTCGGAAATGTGCAAGAGCAAACTTGGCAGAGGAAGTATGATGGACGGTACAAGGTCAGCGTCCATGGTTACTGGGTTAAGAGCTGGCAAATCAGATGGACATATTGACAGCTCCAAAGGTGATCAACTGGCTTCAAAGGTTCAGAAACAGAGCAGGAAGTCATGCCTTCGAGTAACCAAGTCAGACATAACTACAGGCAAATGCAGCAGCGTTCCGAGGAAAGCAACGGAAATGGAACGGAGCGTTGGCAATGTAGTTAAGTCAGAAAAGCCAATTGGACACTTCCAGAGTACATTCCCAATTGAACCAAGAGAACTTCCACAGGGTTTTCAGCCGTTAAAACCAAGTGAGAGAAGAGAAAACATAATGCAATCCAATAACCTGACGAATTATTCCAAATCAAACTCCCATTCTTCATCCAATAAAACAGTCAGATTTAAATATGCCTGTTCATTGTGCGAGGCACAGTTTGAAACGCAGCGTGCACTGAACATCCATAAATACTCGCACAACATGACCGAAGACGGTATATATCAGTGCCACATCTGTTCAAAGACATTCACGGTCAGAGACTACCTTCGAAAGCATGTCCGCGCACACTACAGTCTGACGCGTAAGAAGCAGGCCAAAAAATACTCGTGTCCTACGTGTCAGAAGAAGTTCCGGACGGCGGCACGTCTCGATTCTCATGCGAACATGCACACTGGTGAGAAACCATTCCTCTGCGTAACTTGTGGCAAGGGTTATGCCGACAATGAGTACTTGCTGAAACACCAGAGACTACATCGCAATGAGAAACCGTACCTATGCGACGACTGTGGTCTAAGATTCGCCTTTCGTCAGAGCTACACGTCACATCGTAAACTGCACACGGGCGAAAAACCGTACGTCTGTAGCGAATGTAACCGCACATTTTCTCAGTCGTCCTCACTGCGGGCACATCTTCGATCACACACACGACCCAGTTCTCTCACATGCAGTCAGTGCCTCGAGACCTTCCCGAGCGCAAAGCGATTTGCGACGCACATTATGTCTGCTCACACAGCGGACAACAGAAGACGGTTTCGGTGTACGCAGTGTCACAAATCATTTCTAAAGCACTACCTTCTGCTCCAGCATCTTGAGGTTCATGACAGGTCGTATGAATGTCGAGGTTGTGGCTCGAAATTCCAGTGCCAGATTAAGTTACGGCAACACGTCAAGAGTTGCAAGTTTTGATGTTTTTTTGGGAAAGAGGATAAAGAACATAATACTCGGTCCAATTTCTCACACTCAGTAAAAATCTTTCTGGTTCTTATTTTCGAAAATGCAAAACAGTGCTGATTTTGTAACACAGTAATGTGAGCTCTTAGAGGCATTGTAACAGTCATGCACATATAGTCACTTAGGTGCAGTACATTGTTTCATTATGTTGTGACACTGCATAACTCACGCAAACAGACTAAAATCTGCAACTCTAAGCGTCTACAATGACTGTCATTTTACCCAAGTGACATGGGATCTGTTTGAATACTGTTGTAAATGATGTAATGTAACGAATACTTATATGGTGCCACTTCATGTGTTTAATAGACAATAAGACAAATCTTACTGTATATTGCTTTTCGACTCCAAAGAAAACTCATTTAGTACATGTATTTTTCAAAATGAATTTTGCAGAGTAAGCATTGCTGAATTCAGAAGTGCTGACATTGATTTTTAAAAGAATGTTTGTGTTTGTTGTGTTTACCAATTAGTGATTATCTGTTTTGTGTTTAAGATTGTTGTATTTCGTTGAAGCTGGCTGGTGTTTGGATGTACCATGTCTTGATTAAAATTTGTTTCCAGACATGGCAACATTGTCTCGGCCTTCTGCACAAAAGCAGTCTATTTTGTACTACACTGCAACCGAACCTATTTAACTCGCATTCTGTCCACCCAGTTAATTCTGTGATACAAGAAGTTGTTTAGCATGTAATCTGATGGCTGCGTTTGATTCTAACACTGCCTTCAGTGAGCACATCAGTCAGTATTTAGTCCACACATTACCACATTTATGGCTTCGGAAATATTGTCACTGTAATCCCTTTTCTGTCTTGGTCTGTCGGGCAACTGCCCTGCTATCCAGCCGCCTTGAGTAGGCCTACTGTAATTAGTTTCTTACTGATATTTCAAAAGCTAATTTGATGAAGCTTTAGGGGTCCAAAGCTGTACATCCTGGCCAAAGCCATCGCAAAAGCTAAGACATATGAGCATATAATAAATTATTATCTCCGATTGTAAAATCATTGCATTAGCTATCCATAGAATAGAGAACAATAACTTTCAAGACGGGGTTATTTGTTCTATATAAAGGTTCTACATTTCAGTCAACCTCGTTATCTTCGGGCTATGCTGTCTCCTAAGACTTGTCTATACTCGATGGCGTCCATCTCTGACTGACTGCCGACAGAGTAAGTAAGTAAGTAGTTTATTCACCACCAAATAAAGCAAAATGACAAAACACAAATAATACAAACTGAGTGGTGGTCTACCAGTGAAGTCTCATAGGACTCCTCTCGCCGGTCACCCTAGTAGCTAGGACAGTAACTGTTGAGCGCACCTTTTCGTTGGTGACTGCAGACTTTGCAACTCTTCCAGCAACTGTTCATTGTGCAGAGTGTGACTTCGATTAAAAACTGACTTTCCAGGAATCTTTCTGTATAGACTGTTTCTGTGTTCTCGGGTTCGGATTTCCTCTTGACTTTCGACCGGACATGCCCTGGATTTTCGCACGTAAGGCGACTTAATTCACATAGCAGGAACCATTCTCTTGTAATAATTTGTAGGCCTCTGCGATTCAGAGACGCTCCCGACCCAAGTCGATCGAAGGTGTGTTGAGGTATGGATGGTGGCGTAATATATATTTAGACCCAACAAGGCACAATAACGCTGTTAAAGAAAGAATAGATCAGCTCTCACACCTGAGCAAGGGCGTATCCAGGAAACAACGGGGTTCCATTGGGGGGGGGTTCCATTGGACGTGGTCGCAGAGTAAGGGTTCAGTTTTGAAAAGTTGTGTTTTTCGGCAATTATTTATTAGGGGTAGGGGTTTGAACCCGTAACACACCCCCCCAAATACTCGCATTCACCTGGGAGCCGGATCAGAAGAAACGCCATGCCTGTCTGGGCGCGAGAATAGAAGAGTCGATCGACGTCTGCAAAAAATGCGGGACCTTCTTGAGTCGACCGCTAACTGCATGGATTACAAGAACTAGGCTTACCGCTGTACGTATTACCTCATTATTAAGAAACGTTGCATGATGTTCTATAGGCGACTAGTTTATTCGATATCTAATTTTCTCCAGGATATTTTCTGGTGTTACGTTGTTGAGCACTTTCTTCGTGACTCTGAACTAGTCGGCATCTTGAACGGTAAATTTAGTTGCATAAATGATCTTTACGAACATTTTCGCAGTCTGTGCGTTTGATTTTATGTTTGTTCAGATTTGTGCATGTATGTTTTATTTCTGCCTTCGGGCGTAATAAAGTACTGATTACCCTAATACCAGTCTTGGACAGGCCTTTGCAGCTATCCTCTTAAGGATCGTAGCCTATGTTACAACTAAAACGCAGAACAAAGTGGCTTCACGCCTGATAGATCCAGTGTGGATAATATTTCGCACTGAATATTGCTTATGTAAGTCTTAAGGTTGCGTTTGATTATGTAGTTCAAAGCTCTCTGGTAATTACTCCTCTCTCTCTCCGTTTCCCCGGGAAGCTTGTGGACCTTATAAGAGAGCTTTATATCAACACAATGAACATTCTACGTGCTGACAGTTAACTTTGACTTGGTTTACCGTGGAGAGAGTAGGCCTACTGCAGAGCTGCAAAGTTACTCCGGACCTGTTTTAGCCGCCAATAGACCAGGTTACGAAGCGGTTTTCACCGCAGGTCACGCCGGTGCACCAATTGGATTTGAGGCGTTCTCGGATTTGAATGAGACCTTGGTCCTGTTGTTGGAGAAACTGGATCGAGAAACAGACCAACTGGGAATGAAGATCAAGAGGGCCAAAACAAAAAACCAGAAACCGGTGGGAACTCCATACACAAGTTGCGAGAAACACGGCCTCTTATTTTTAAAATTTTAAACATTGCAACGACCTTGGCAGCCATAAGCTGATAAATAGGCCTACTAGGTGTCTAAAACTATTTGCTAATACTGTTAATATTTCCAGCGAGAAAACGATAGGCTATAATTATACAGCCGTGAAGGACCTTTTATGTAGAATTGTATGCAATTCTTGGCAAAATATTTGCCAGAATCTGGCATTTTCAGTCAAAGTATAGGCCTACAAGCAGTCTGTGCTGTGATAAATTTCCCTGTGAAAATGCTGTGTTGCTTAATCAGCTCTCACCTGAACTGCCTGTGGAGTCAGTGTGGACGCTATCAATTATAACTCGAACAGTATCAACTATAAACATAAATATACACACACACATATCAGTCGAGACAAATAAGATCTATATTTGGTTATGTATATATATATATATATATTATATATATATATATACACTGTATTCCACACCGTATAAATTATAAGTCACAATATGTCTATAGGGGCCTATATATTACATAACCTATAGACACTGTGAGTGATAATGTATACGGTATACAATGAGCGTATACACTATATATGTAAATGTAAATGTTTCGTGTTTTTCTATAGCGACCTAGACCCTGTGTACCGTATATAATATAAATAATTTATCGTATTCATGATGAGACAGTGCGATAATGTTATTGAGGTGAAGTAGGCGACCATTCGTCATTCTTTGTCTGTAGGTCGTCTAAAGATAGGTCTTTGTAGGCTTTGGCCTATATTAAGGCCTGTGATGTACGGTGTTGATCCTCCTACTCATCATCAATGGTCGTGCAATCGACTGGAGGAGAAAATCCACTTGAGTCTATATAGATGCTATAGATGGTTCTTATCCTCAAAGTCTTTATCTTCCAAGTCCTCATCATCCGACTTTTGATTCGAGTGTCTCTTTGTTCTTCATTCTGAATTTCTTCCCGCTCTTCCTCTTCTACTTTCTCATTCCACTTAATCTCCTCCTCCGCTTCAATCTTCCTCTTAGATCCCATCCTCTATCTTTTGCCTCCTCTTCCGCTTTATCTTATGCTCTTTTTTATTGTCTTCTTCATAATTATGTGCTATCTAATTTTCTATTTCCTCTTCCTCTATCTCCACCTCCGCTTTCCCTTATCTAGATCCATCTCCTCCTCCTCTTCCTTTATATCCTCTTCCAAATTGTCATCCTCTTCCAGTTAATCGCATCCCTCTCTTCCATCTCTACCTCTTTTTTCCATCTCCTAATCCTCTGTCTCCTCCTCATCTCATGATCCATCTTCTCTTCCTCTTCCATCTTCTCTTTTGTGGAACCACAATGACACAACCTGCGTCACTCCCCAGTTTTAGATGCCTCTTACACTGTATGTGTATGTGCAATTGTGCATGCGATATGCGTGCATAGGCCTATGCGCGCTGCATTGCGTGTATTTTATTGTATTTAAGCAGTCTGTTGTAAGGCGCCTCTAGTAGGGTGAACCGTTCAGAAGCGCTCCCAGTGCGCCAGGCCCCGCGAAAAGAAGCAGATTTTGAGAAAAGCGAAGGAAGAAGAGAGACTGCTAGATAGAATTGTAGAGCAAACAGAAGAAGAAAGCGCATTCCAAAGAGAGGGACCAATTGTAGCGGAGGAACGAGACTGAGCCATATCAGTTCTAGTACGGGGAAACAAGAGGTCAAGTCTATTGGAGGAACGAAGTGGACGGTGGGAGGAAGCTGAATGAGGCCGAAGTATTGTGAGTGTGGCGTGTATGTATACATGTGTGCCTATGTGCAGATGTTGAGCTAACTTGGCATTTGAAGGTCAGGACGGATGAGGCACTGGCCTTGTGCGCATTTTGCCGCCCAGACGTCGTTCATCTTCTGCAGGCAACAGCGATGCACCCGTCATCCGCTGCCCGTCGAAGTGTGCTCAGCGCAGAGGCCAAGAAGCCCCGCATGGTTGTCCATAGGAACCACTGCGCATCTCTCAATAATTGATTCCAAGCTCTTCGTAATTCCGCTCCTCCCATCCGCTTACGAATATGTCTACTCACCCTCTGTTCCTCAAAAGACTTCTGTTTCTTCTCCTTCTTTTCCTTCTCCTGTTTCTCGTCCTTCTTCTTCTCTTGATACAACTTTTCCTCTTCTTCTCCCACTTCTTCCTTCCGCTCTTCTCTCCTGCAACTCTTCCATCTGCTTCATTTCCCCTCTATTCATTTTCCCTCTGATCGCTTTCCTTTACCGCTTCAAACTGCTGTTTTCATTTCTCCTTCCTCTTTCAACTCCTTTTTAAATTCTCTTCTCCGTCTCTGCCTCCCTTCATTTCCACCCTTCAACATGTCCAATTACTCTCCCTCCTCCTCCTCCTTTTCATTCTGCGTTTCACTTTCTTCCTCTTATACCTACTCTCTTTCTCTCTTTACCTTCCTCCTTTATCTTCTTGCGCGTCATAATTCTCTTCCTCGTTCCTTCCTCATCTTCCTAGTCTTTCTGTTCGACCAATCATCCTCTCTTCTTCCTTTTTTCTTTTCTCTTGCTCTTCCCCGTTTTCTTCCTAATTTATCTCTTCCCCTCTCCCTTTTCTTCGCCCTCTCTCCTCTTTCTCCTCTTCCTTCTCTTCCTTCCTCCCTCCCTAATCTTCTTCGTCTTTGTCCTCATCCTCCGTTCCTCCTCTTCCATCTTTCTTCCTTTTTTCATTCTAATATCTTTCTTCCTCCTCAACAATCCTCTTCCTCCTCCCTCTCTCTGGTCCTCCATCTCTCTCCTTCCTTCCTGCATCGTCTTCATCTTCCCTTTCTCTTCCCTCTCCATATCCTCCTCCCTCCGCTGCCATTCTGCCTAATGACCAGAATTCTGTCGCCCGATGAAATATGCAACGATTAAATCGGAGCTGACAGACAGACTTAGCAAGACGTCGCCAGAGGACGTTTCAGACCAGTTGCGTGACGGATTTCAAGGCAAAAGGATTTCTTTGGCGGGGAGATGGTTGAATGGTAACGAAGATCAGAAGGACGCGGGTTCGATACTTGCTAGCCCCATATGGCTAACTCAGCCTTCAATTCTCTAGGAGTGACTGTAAAATGAGCAGACGGACTGAAGTGCGTCTTGCAGCCTGCGATACAGTTAAATTTGTTATCATCTGTTACTACTATATTATGTAATCTTACTGTGTACTTGTCAGTTTGAATTAATAAAATGTAGCGTCTTTTCAGATCTAAACGGTACTGTACAACAATAGGCCTAATGCTAGACAATTGTTTAAACGCATATAAGTGAGTTGTGGCGGTTCAAAAGCATAGTGTATGTTAGCCTATGGTTCAAAGGGAGACGTAGGCCTACGCACGGCCTTTTCTCTGCCTAATCTAATCTAATCTTGAAACTTATAATTATATATGTAGCGCCATTATAGTAAAGAACAAGCATCAGTTCAAAATCACAGTTCTTTCGACAGAACTGGACAAGAGAAAAGACCCCGAAGAGACTGGAAGACGGGCGCCTCAGAAGTTACGCTCCAGAAATGGCGCAATATAACGGTTCAGAATTCAGATACATATTTCCACACACACACACACACACACACACACACACACACACACACACACACACACACACACACACACACACACACACACACACACACAGATTTCCACTTCGCGCTAAGATTCACACTTCTGCATAATAGCAAGCGTTACAAAATGTTCGTAATAAAAATGATAACGACAACAACAACAGTAACAAAAAGAATAAAATAACAACAATAATTAATAGGCTTACGTAGTGCACGAAAGCATGGTCGTGGTTAGCATGCTGTTTGAACCTGCTTCTGTGTATACTAGGCCTACCCAGAGAGATCGGGCGTTGAAGTCGCTGCCAGGACAGAAGGATAGTTCGACATATAGGCCTATTTGCTAAAGTGCGCCCTCATACATCAGTTTTAGAGTTCACATATCTGTAGTGGCAACGTTCCTCTTTATCAAGCGCCAGTTTTATAGACACGGACACGATTAACGATGTTTATATGCCCATGTATCTGGCTAAACTTGGAGAGCGCCTCCTTTGAAGAAACGTCAGAAGGCGTTAAACATGGCAGTCGATCAGATCTAAAGAGGTGCGCCGTTCTTAAGCCAATAGGACCTGCTTAAGAGGACGCAGACCCTGGATTAAAACAGGCGAAGTTTACGAGCGGGAACTGCGCCAGGAATGTCAACGACCGCATTCCAAGTTCTCTGTGGGTTACTCTAATTCAGACTCAGTTTCTGGTTCAACTGGTTCTCTTAAATAAGCAGGGGAGGTCTTGGGCACGTTCTACGCAGGAGCTCTGTCGCCCTATTTCTGCCAATAGTGGCCGCCGACCCCTTCGCTCTGCGGTTCGCGGTTACCTGATTGTCCCCTTTTGCACGCCCTTCTATAATGCAACATCGGGCCTTCTCGGTCGGGCGCCCGAGTATCTGGAATGGACTTCCTCTAGGCTCTAGAGCTACGTCTCCTACCCAGGAACTAACTCTTCATCTGCATTTTATACATCTCTGAAAGCTACTCTTTTCAGCCGTGGTTGGGCCGGGAGCGCCTCTGTATTGTATTTAGAAATTTTGAAAGCGGCGCTCACAGTGAACACCAATCAGAGGCGTGAGTAGATCTCTTGAAGGGGCGCTATATCAAGATTGATTGATAACTGATTGATTGATTGAGCATGACAATGCCACCGATTTTATGGGATATGTTCGCAGAATTTTATCGGTAGACGTGATTTAAAAAAAACTTAAACTGGCGGGAGTGGGAGAAGCTAGGCCTAGATGATCTGAAGTCTGCCAATAGGCCTATCAGAGTGCATGTCGTAGGCAGGCTACGATAGCGTTTCTAGCAGTCGAGGAATAGTGTATCTAGCAAACTGAGCCACGAGCATTCTTCGTGCCACGCAGCTGGCTATCACAGCTAGAACAGCTAGAACTTATTATTGCACCATTACCCTATATTTAGAGTTGTTTAGCGGATATTGTATTTTATTGTAACTATCAATTTATATAGCGCCTCTCGCAGTGCATAGGCTATCAATCAGAGGCGCTCAGAGGATATATCCTTTTCTCTGTGTTTACACAAAGATGGGCATTGGGCAATCTGGAAGGATCACGTGCATGATGACTCTGATGGTCACAATTGTGTGGTAGATGGTGGAAGTTGCGGGGTTTGAACAACGTTCAAGTCATTTGATATCAAGTAGGTGTGACCGATTGGCATTTTTTTCCGATTTTCGTATCCGGATATCAACCGGATATTTGGCCTGCTTTTTGCCGAATCCGGATTCGATCAGATTAATCGGCAATGTTTATTTTTATTGGTTCTAGGCACTGTTTGTTACTCCACGATCTTAAAAATAAAAAAGCAAAATCTTGTATGTTTTCGCGAGATGTGATTCAAACGAGAGTTTATGCACTGAACTATTTAAAATAAATTGCTGGAAAGATTAGTGCTATATATGTTCTTTATTGTTAATAAAAGTAACATTTGAAACCGCGTAGCTTAAGAAAAAAGGTCGCCAAAAGGTTAATATTTTTGTATTAATAAAAAATTATTTTTTGGTCAAAAATAATACTTCTTTTGGTATTCGTATCGGTAGCCCTTGGATGAGCCGATTCCGATTAATCGATCTAGGGCAAAATCCGGCGCAAGGCGATTTCCGGATCAAGATTCGGTCACGCCCTAAATATTATTAAGGTATTGACGTCTGTGATGCGTTCAAAGTAGTGTCCCAAACAGCAAGAGTTCCCAAGCGCGCAGCTGGGCACTTGTTCCGGCCAAAAAGCTTAAGAATTTCAAGGTTCTGGTTACTCTGGTATAATCTGGTACTATCGACATTCTCGTGCAAGTAACTCTGGCCGGTTAGAGACTGGAGCGCCAGAACACTGACGTTCAGGAAGCCATTAGGCGTTGGCCATAAAGGACATCTGCAAGAAATGGCGTAGACCTACTTGGGAGGCCTCCTTTCCCTTGTCCGCATTCATCCGTTCCTGGCTGGAAAACGTCCGCACTAAAACAGAGTATCCTAAGCGTTGATTAACTTGTTGACCTTGCAGGATTAACTGATACCGGTTGGGGTACTTTGGTGCTGCGGTGCCGAGTAAAGTGACTCCATACGTCGGCCCACCTCGGCTGCTTCCCTTCGCCCGCCGCGCTCTTCGGATCGTCTTGACCTTTTTGTTCCTCGTGTGAGAACCTTTGCCTGCATTGGCCCTTCGTTATGGAATCAACTTCCCCCCTTTGTTCGCACCACCAATGGTCCACCATACTATCCTGTAACCCTGCAACATCGACATGGCGCTACATCAGAACGTTTCTTTATTCTCGGAGACTTTCGCACTGGGATTGCCTCTGACTGTTGTGCACTGTGAGAGGCGCTTTATAAATCTTTAAATACAATACAATATGAATTATATTATTATAGCATATATCGTCATCTATCCGCTGGATGCATCCATCATATTACGACTTCAGATGAGAGAAAAACCAGTTTTCCTTCTTCTGACAGTTGACACAAATATAATAAATATTACTATAGCATAAATTGTAACATCGAAGATTTCGGTGTCCAATACGCAAGGCACCAAATCCAAGTCGTAATCAGTTCAGTATAAGCTTACAGTAAGAGACAAAGAGAACCAACGAGATACCCACCCAGTCTCAGAAATTTATTCGACCTGGATGGCGCCGCTTCAAATTGGGCCTAAGGAAGAAAAAGGAGGAAGTTTTGTGCCGCCAAATTAGCTTGGAACAAGACCGACAGAGCTCGAGGGTACGCGTAGGCCTACCCTGGAAAGAATACGTTAAAATACGTACGTACCTTTCAAAAAATAGAATACGCGTATGGTACGTATCATACACGAAAATTTTGTATGGTTTACTCGGCGACGCAAGCCTACGTATAATCTGACATTGGTGCATTAAGTGCAATGTCTGCTGGATAAACATAGACCTACAATATAGCATTGCAGCAACTTACTATATAGGCCTATATGTATACGCTGTATACTGGGTTGTGATTGTTTGCAAATTAAATTGAACATTCTTCTAATAGAATGACTGGTTAACGTAAGATTGTCTACGCACCCTAAAATAGGGTACGCTAAAAAACGTACGTACCTTTAAAAATAGAATACGTATGGTACGTACCCTCGAGCGTTGAAGACCGAGGAAAGGCTAAGTCCAGTCCTGGAAACAAGAGGCAAAGGTAGAGGTAAACATTTTGCTAGACATTTGTATAAACTCTTCAGAAGCGTAAAGTAACTGTAGCACCTCTTTTTACATGACTCCATAGAAACTTCTCAGAGGCATGAAGATAAAGGCGATACAAATGCTTACACCCGGCTATTGAATCTAATTAGAAGCCTCTGAGCACTTTACCGACGAACGCGTTTTAAAAGTGACTGGGAAACCAATGCAGCTCATCGCTAAAGTGTTAAACGCCTCTCAAGAAGCTCATCACAAACCGTGCTGGGGTAGGGAGCGCTTCTGAGTAGTAGCCTTGAAGTGGCGCTATATAAATCTTCGCAATGAATGAATGAATATAGGTGAAAGCAACAGGCTTTACACGTCTCCAGAGAAACCAGTGAGAATCTACGGAGAGGAGCGAAGGTAAAGGTCTAAGGATATATATAACAGGCGCCGTTAGAGACTTCTTAGAAGCGTAGATTATAACGTAACATAGTTCTTTTAGCACCTCCGTTGGAACGCCTCAGACGCATAAATTAACGATGATTTGTTTACACTCATCTCACGTGAAAGTCACGTGAAGCATAAGCTTGGTAAGACCATTAGGCTGTGGCGCCAACACCGCCATCACCACCAGGACACCTTCTTCAACCTGTGTTGTACTCATTTACCAATCAATAAAGCATTGAGGACTGATTGGGCGCCATGGTTCGGCATTGTACTACTACACGGTTGTTCATCCTTCGAAATACCAACCCCTGGATTTGTGTTAACTTCACTGCACCTGCCAGTCTATTAGCAAAATCAGGCAGTCATCATTGGGTAGGGGTTTAGGGTAATGGTAGCAATCTGACACGAAGAGCAGAACATCAGCATATATACGAGGGATCGCTTCCCGCTACACTCCGAAAGGTCGACTCAGCCTTTCATTTGCCAGATGGCGTTGGAAAAATGAGCAGTAGGACGTGATGGGCACCTTGCATGGCTGCCAAACTGTTACATTCGACTCCTGTAATAATTTGTGATCATCGGTTCTTACTATGACTTGTAATCATACTGCGTTCATGTCAGTTTGAATCAATAAACGAAGATTATTATTATCAATGCTTAAACATTACACACTATACTTATCATACATAATATATCCAAAATATACGAACACATATACGTGCAAAAACATTTATGCACATGTATATTTATATGCAACTATATCATACATATATATGTAGCTGCATTTATATTGATAATATATATATATATATATATTATTATATATATATATAACTATATGCAACTACATATTGTGCATATGTGTATATGTATATATCGGTGCTCCAGCATCGGTCTTAGCTGTGCAAGCGCGGGAAAAGCGGAGCATGTGCCCGACGCGTCAAAGAGCGGCGGCGCGCGAGTCTACTGACAAAGGCGCCAAGCGCACGCTAACACCCAGCGCCGCCAAGCGACGCAACGGAGGCGCGCACGCACGCACACACGCACTCCTAACGATAGAGCGTCGGCCGCGGCTAAAGGTTGCGTTTCCCGGCGAAAACATATATAACCCATGGTTACATAAGCATGCATTGCAACGTTGCAACGTTGGTGATGTATGCTGTGTTCGCTCGCTAACCGCAGTTTGCCTCTTTTTAGACTAGTCGGAGGAGTTAGTCTAAATGTGTGCGGAGTTTTAAGACGCGTGTTTACGTGTTATTTGGATGCCATTGAACTATCAGCTCCTGCAGAGATATCACTCAGTGAAAAAATGCTCAAATTAGGATAACGATAACGATTGCGATTCTGCTGTGTTTCTGTCGATTATATCCAGTACCCTGGGTATGGAATCACAGTATATACTTTAAGTATTGAGTATGTCAATTTTCTGTACTACATAAATTAAAAGAAGTCTAAGATGCAATCACAGCACGTATAAGATTCAATATGTTAGGTTTCTATAGCATAGAGTATAAACAGTATAGGCCTACTAGGTGTAGGATTACATTATATGTTATTAAAATATTAATTGTGTTAAGAAATACACATTTTACGATTGTGATTACGGTGCTGAGGAATTTCTGTAGAGGAATATAAACAAGTGTGCACGTGAAGTATGTTTACCTGGATGATTTAGCGCCTCTGATTAGATAACGTGAAGGGGCGCTATATCAAGTTTTTTAATATAGTGATTGATTTACAATTACAAGTAACTATCTTTATTACAATTGTGGTCTACGATACAGAGTCGTGTAGGCCTAAATGACTTTTCACAATTACGATTACGATTTGAAAACAATAGGCTAGTAATTGTCTCAATACTTGAATAACGCCTCATAGAAATTCCCAGAGATGCTATTGCATATAGGGCCTACACGTACGCTCATGCATATGAATTTGAACTAGGTAATTTGAACTAGGTAAATTTGAACTATAGGTACCATCAACATGTTTTGCCAATGTAATTCTGTTATCGTTAGCCTTCTTTTGTATGTCTTGGTTACCAAATAAATTCAATTCAATTCAATTTGTATAGGCCTATGCATATGTGCCTAGACATGTATAACAGTAAGACTTATACGTATATTATGTACAGGTATATCAGATGACAGTTGACAGGGTCAACTACTCTCGATCGAAAACTTTCCGACCAATACGGAATGCCGCCGCATTTCTACCTTTTCACAACTTCGTCGACAGGCGGCGACACTTACGCCATTTCCGATTCTGTCGACGCCGCCTCAAATTCCATTTTTCTTGTCGACGTCACGCTTTCTGACGTCACGGAGACGTCATCTCTGACGAACTCAACGTCAACGGCGAGCACGCGCATTTTCGATGACGTCATTTTCGAAAAGTCGTCGTCGGAGACTGGGATATCCGGCGGAAGTAAATGGCAGGTCTTCTTCCTGTTCTTTCTCGTCGCCGCCGGCGTCACCGGAAATGTGCTCGTGTGCATCGCCGTCAGCGTAGAACGGAAGTTGCAGAACGTCACGAACTACTTTCTTGTGTCGCTCGCAATGGCGGATTTATTTGTGTCGTTGATCGTCATGCCCTGCTGTATCGTTCAGGAGTTTATGGGTAAGTTCAAGAATTCATGGATATAATAATAATAATAATAATAATAATAATAATAATAATAATAATAATAATAATAATAATAATAATTGTGAATAATAATAATAATAATAATAATAATAATAATAATAATAATAATAATAATAATAATCTTTTCTTTATTGAAGCGCCTGACAAACGCACTGCGCTGTACATTTACATGTTATGCAATTTAAATCTTAACTACTAACAGAACAGACAACCTGTAATACACGTAGGCCTATATATGTTCAGCAGCAATGCGTTCAGAAGTTCGTACGTAGGCTATGTTCGGAAGTTGTAAGTTCACGAGTTCATTGTTGAGTTCATGGGAGTTCAATGGTCAATTCAAGAGTTCAATGGTATGTTACAGAACATACCCCAAGCCTCAATTTTTCTGGTTAACGGAACCCAGGCTTAAACTACCTTTTTCGGAAAGCCGTAAAAATTACGGCTTGAAACATAGTTCGTTCAAAAAGTGTATCGACTATAGAGAGTTCCAATAAGCCAATTAATTAGACATTAGAACAATTGTAACACAATACCATGAAGAAATGAACAATGATGAGTAGCATACCGCATACGATTACCAGGAAATAAATCAGAGGCAATTTTCAGGCTGACTCAGCTTAGCAAATATGGCCCGACACAGACATAAAACGACTGGAGGCCTTTGAGATGTGGATATGGCGCAGAATGAAGAAAATCAGCTGGGTGGAGCGAAGAACGAATGAGGAAATCTTACAGCTGGTGGAAGAAAGAAGATCACTGATAGGCACTATACGGGGGCGTCAGAAGAAATGGATAGGACACATCTTAAGGAGCGACACCCTACTAAGAGACATCATTGAGAAAAGAATGGAGGGGGAAAAGATGAGAGGTAGGCCAAGAACAATGCTACTGGACTGGATGTTGGCAGAGGAGGGATACAGCGGACTGAAAAAGAGAAGCAGAGAACAGAGAAAAATGGCGTCGTTGGACATATGAACCTGCCTGAGGGCAGAGAACGTGAAGAGACAGGATGGCTCTAGGACGTCTACGTCTAGACTAGAGAGTGACATGCGGAATTTCCCCGCGGGGAAACCGCGGTAATCGCGGTAAATCCCGCGGTAATGGGGACAACAATTGCGGTAATACCGCGGTAATGGGGACAACAATTGCGGTAATACCGCGGTAATGGGGTTTACTCTCGCGGTAATACCGCGGTAATGGGGAATGAGCCGGCAAGAAACCCGGGTGATGTTAAGAACTTGAGAACGGATAAGGAGATTTTCTTATTTCCTGAAGCCTTCTAGTCAGAAATGGTCAAGACTTGGTTAATGCAAACTGTCGATAAGATAATAACAGACTAATGCAGTCAGCAATACAAATAGCTTTGTAAGCTAAAATATGTTATTTTTAAATTTTAATTGGTGTACACTTTTGCGGGGAATGTGATGTTGTCCTGCGGGGATGGGGTGGGGATGGGGAGAAAACCTGCGGGGATGGGGCGGGAATGGGGACAAACTCTGCGGGGATGGGGCGGGGATGGGGAAGACTTGCTTGTTGCGGGGCGGAGATGGGGAC
Source organism: Aporrectodea caliginosa (assembly GCA_020284085.1). Taxonomy (NCBI): domain Eukaryota; kingdom Metazoa; phylum Annelida; class Clitellata; order Crassiclitellata; family Lumbricidae; genus Aporrectodea; species Aporrectodea caliginosa. The sequence goes on from JACEVL010000839.1 coordinate 1,129,428, forward strand.
GAGATTGTCTCCCATGTCACTCTCTAGTCTAGACACCAAGTTACTTGAAAGGTGACACTCATTCAACAACATTGCCATCAAAATAAGAAGCGGTGGAGGACTGCCTCTTAATCATCCTAAAATAAATTCCTTCGTTTTACTATTGAACAGTCATGTGGATTGATCATTGTGGATGATGTGGTTATCACTAGAGCGGTGGAGGACTGCCTCTTAATCATCCTAAAATAGACCAACACAGCAATTCACTGCCATATTCATACCTTCTCATCATTCTCGTGTATGTCAAGCTGCATAGTCATATGTAGAGCAATGGTACCAGTTGATGTCGACGGCGAGAAACCGGAAACTTGCTAAATTTGACCTTTAAAACCAGCAACCTTCTGGACTTCGAGGTTCAGCAAGCAGTATCCGTCGTCCTTTTTCGGCTGCCTCTAGTCGACCTCTCCGTTCGTTAGACCGACGTGACCTGTTTGTGCCTCGGACTCTGACTGTTATAGTGCACAATACTGCGCTTATGCGTCTGTTGGATCTTTCCTCTGGCACCATCTTTCCACTATGACTCGCTCTATGATCTTAACTGGGGTACTTCTGTCTCTGCCCGTATACTCTTAAGACTTTTCTTATCTCGTGGGCTTTTCGCACTAGGATTAGGTCGTACTGTGAGAGGCGCTTTAGAAATCTGTAATTACAATTACAATTACAATTAGTAGAACCTGGATTCATCGACAACCTTAGTTTCTGACGAACTGTAGGCCTTCAAATGTTACGTCACCACGTAGGCCTATACCACTTTTAAACTTGTTGTCAACGGTTACCACCACTTTACATGCAATACAATTAGACATTTATAGCGCGCTTTAACAAGACAAGTCTTACACGAAAGCGCGTTTGCGCTGTGTTCTTAGTCATAGTATAATGAGAATAGATGAGTTTTCAGTTTTGATTTAAATTGCGTAACAGATGAACATTGACGGATTGTAGCTGGGAGACTGTTCCATTCTCTGGGTCCAGAAACAGCAAAAGCACGATTTCTAAACTTCCTCTTGGTGCGAAGAACGGTAAAGTCTCCTCGTGTGGCCGATCTGAGTCCTCTAGGATTTGAAGCAGAGCATGGCACGACCATGGATTTCATATATGAGGGGGAGGTTCCAGAATGGATATGATACATGAGGAGGGAGATTTTGAAAGCGATACGGGCGCGAATGGGAAGCCAGTGTAGTTGTTGAAGAGATTGTGTGATGTGGTCTCTGGGACCAAGACCTTTTATTAGGCGAGCTGCGGCGTGCAGAACAGATGTTAGAGGCTGTAGCGTCAACGACTTATTGTCGCTGTGTTGAAATATTTTTAGCCACATATCAGCGGCATTTGGGTTAGAACTTAGAAGCAAATTCAAGCAACGACAATTAATATCGTGGTACGCGTACTATAGTTTTGCATACTTATCGCAATGCTGAATGATGCCATCAGGTCCATCACGTTAACTTATCGTCCCTGCTTCAACGCGAACAACTCTGACGGCGGAGCTCGCCGCAATAGAGATCTGGGGCCTTCTGGGCCACTCAGAACCACTTAAAGCTCAATGCAAATAATTAAGTCGCAGGAGATGAATATAAAACCGGAAGCAGAATACGGAATAATATATCAGCATGGCCTACATATCAGCCAGGACAGGGTCCTCACAATATACGGCCATATGTAACTGACGTCAGCACTCACCGCTCATTACGCACTAAGAATAAACAAGCATACCAGCGTGCAAACTTTATAATCACAACTGTGTGCCTGTTCTAGCTGAACTTTTTACGGCGGCTAGCCGTGAAATAGTTCTCGGCGGTTTTCGGCTAAACCGCAAAATTTCCGGCAGGTAATCGGCTTGCAGACACATTTTTCGGGCTCGGCGGCTATGGCGGCGGCTTGGGGCATAGTTCAGAAGTTTGAAGGGAAGTTATGGAGTTCGTGGGTAAGTTCAGGAGTCAATATTTTCATGAATTTATGTAATTTATATGTTCAGGAGTTAAGGAGATAACTCAGAAGTTACATAATTGCAGGAATTCACCGGTAAGGTAGGAGTTAATGAGCATAATTCCACGAGTCCTCGTGTCAGAAAGAGCCTGTCTGTCTGACAGTTCGTCTATCTGCTTATGTCTTTGGCTGGCTGGCCAGCCGGCTGTCAGAGGCTTCTATCCCTATACAGGGCGGGCGCAAGTTGAGCCCAGTGAAAAACAGGGGAAGTGTTTCTTTTCAATTTTTATCACATTGTCTACAAGCTACAGAGTCTTCACTCACCGTCCACTTTTCTTGTAAGTGTGAACTGGTGACATCGTCCGATTAAGTCGCTCGATTTTGTTAACACGCTGTAGGCTACTTAATGTGCTATGGAGTTCTCGCACTTAATCGCGCGACATCGTCTGCATAGTTACAACAAAAAAGAGGGAATGCCCGGCCCGTGACGGGGGGGAAGGAGAGGGATTGAGCCCGGTTGTTTAGGGGGATAGAAGCCACTGCCGGCTGTTTCTTGGTCTGTTTGTCTCAGTGTCATATTTTTAGTCTCTCTGTTTTGTTTCTATGATTATCTCTCCTCTTGTCTTCTAGTCTGTGTGTGTCTTTACTGAGTCAATCGCAGGAATGTTGCGTTTGTAATTAAGCTAATTGGTTTGGTTAGTGCATACTTTTTTTAACTGCCTTGACTTCAACGACCTCCTTAGCCTGCACTTATCGAACTTAGAGTCCTGCACTCATTCATACTCATTATTTATAAGCTATGACTAATTGTTCATTGTCGCATATCAGTGCGAATTTTCGTTATCATAAACATGAGGCATATCAATCAGCGTTTGTTTCAAGTTAATACAAATTCTAATGCATTGGAGATCGAAATTCAAGACTGGTCGAAACCCAATAGGCCAAGGTAAAAAGAAATCAGGCTACGGTTGGATGGAAGTTAACACAGACTAGTCTCAAGTTTAGAGCTGAATGACTCTACAGGAAGCACATAATTGGACAGTGAACTCCGAAGTCTCGGAACAGCCACCGAGAACGCTTCAGTGTCGCTGTTATAGTGGTTGATAATTAATTATGCATTTTTCTATTTATACCTATCGGATTTCGACCAGGCTGCTTCTACTGCTTAAGTAAGTATATGCTTTGATGAGAAGCACTAGCAAACGCACAGCACTGTACTTGGCAAGCTTACTACATTCAAACAAACAAACAAACAAAATTAATATAAACAAGCCAAGAATTGAATGAGAGAAGTTATTCTGTATCAAGAGGACATAGGGGAGAAAGAGTTAGAGTCAGTAATAGGGGGAAAATGAAGAGCTTAAATAACCAGATCTAGGTAAACCTTGTTTATTTGCATAGAATCATGGCAATGATTCCTGACTATAATTTCACTTGAAGCGACCATCGACTGATGCATTGTCCATTATGATAAAGGCTCTATAGAAGTCACTAGATTAGATTAGATTAGATTTTTGCATTCATTATGTACGAGTACAGTAAATATGACGTGTAAAACGAGCATGCACGAAAAACCTGTCCAGCGGAGTCTGCTGAGCAAGTTCGAAGCTGCAATAGTTAGTCTACGGACGCAGAACGCTATTATATAGACAACCATGCCTCACAGCTGGATTAGTTCACCGGAATTTTGATTGAGATGATTGCGGTTCGAAGCCTGGGCATTAAGATATTTAGACATTGTTTAAATGCTTGCTTATCTAAGCCAGTGCTATTCAAACTGTTGTCCGCCGCCCGGTATAGGTGCGCGTGCGATTGGTTACCATTGACAACCGGAATCACAATTTTTTCATCTTACTCAAATAAATTATTAAATTTATTGTTTACAATGCAAATTATTGAAGTTAGAACACGACACAGTGTTTATGCACAATAAACAGTGTTAACAATGAAACAGTAACAAAAATATAGTTGTAAGAAACAGTGACGATATTACGAATGTAAATTATAAAAGTGAGAACACAATAAAAAGTGTTAACAATGAAACAGTGACAAAAGCCTATAGTTGTAATTAACAGTGACAATATTAGGAAATCTAAACTGTAAAATGACATGTCATTTATGTAAGTTGATTTTGAAAAGCACTGGTCCTCGGTTAGGACTTTAAAACAAATAGCGGTCCACAGCATCAGACAGTTTTAGAAGCATTGGTCACAGCATCAGACAGTTTTAGAAGCATTGGTCACAGCATCAGACAGTTTTAGAAGCATTGGTCACAGCATCAGACAGTTTTAGAAGCAATGGTCACAGCATCAGACAGTTTTAGAAGCATTGGTCTAAAACGATGGGGCTGGATGGTTATGGAAAGGATGGTAGAAAATAAAAAGAGGAAAGACGGGGTAAAAACGAAAAACTTAAAATGAAAGATAGAAAATAAATAAATCAGAAAGAAGGAGTGAAGAAATTAAAGATTGAGTGAAGAAAAAATGAATGTATGAAGAAATGAAAAAACGAAGAAATGAAAAAAAACCAAAGGAATAAAAAAGAAACGAAACGCAGAAAGAATAAATGCAAGAAGAAAGAAAATAGACGCAAAGAGACAATGACAATGAGACACGCACACGCACGCACACACAGACACACACAGACACACACACACACACACACACGTACACACGGAGACGATGGCGGAATGTAAACAGCTGTTGGAGACAGCGTATACAAAGCGTCGGTCTTTCTGGCCAAGTGTGCGTTGTTGGAGACGGTCATCGTCGTCCATGGAATGAGACGAGAGAGAGAGACATGTACTTGAATAGCGAGCGATTCCTAACCAGGCCGGTCATGGATGGCAGTCCATCTCTCGTAAACATCAGTAAATGCCATCCGACTTAACTTATTATGAAAGACAACAAAACAGAAGCAGAAGTTCATATGATCTAGTGAGTCACTTCTCGTGAAATTTCATCTAATTTGACCCAATCTCATCCAAAACAATCTAATCCAACGTATTCCAATCTCACCCAATCTAATTAGATCTAATCAAAATCTAATTTAATATAATCCAATCCGATCTAATCCGATCGAATTCAATCCAATCTAATCTAATCCAATCTGATCAAATATAAGCCAATCTAATCTGATCAGATCTGGAATTATATGTGAGAAACGTGCATGGCTAATCTGATCTAATAATAATATTGTAATCTGCTCTGATCTATTGTAGCCTACTCTGATGTGATTTATTCTAAATAGATTAATCATAATATGATCTGATCTAGTCGGATGTAAGCTGATCTGACCTAAATTAATCTGATCTGATTCAATCTGAACTTGAACTCCGACTGGACAAGCAGAAAGGTCAAATGATGACCACTGAAATGTCCTTCTGTCGGTCTCTGTCGGTCTGCCTGTATGCGTCTGTTTGTCTGAGTCTGTTTGTCTGAGTCTGTTTGTGCATAGGTTTATATCTGTCCGTTTTTATGTCTGCCTCTGTCAACATTCCATCCCAAATCTCAGATCGTCTCTAAAATCCACTACACGTGCGCAACACAAATGTAAGAAATACTATAAAAAAAACTAGCTGTGCACACGTTTGAGTCACGGTTGAATGACGAGACTTAGTTTTTTCGGCTTGCATGCGAGGCAGCGTCTCGGTTGACCGATTTTGAGAGCTCCTGGAGTCTGAGAGGCTTATACTTGGCCGTAACTCAAGTCGAGTGTTGGCGGGCAAGTGGAAGACTCGCTTTCCACCAGACGGCGAATTGGATCAGCTACTTTGTATTATAAGTCTGCTACTAATCCCAACAGCCGTTCTTTCGTCTCACTGCTTATATATAGATCGACGTCTATAGGCGGCTCGTCTGTGCGTGTCTCTCGGACAGACAGACAGACAGACAGACAGACAGACGGACAGACAGACGGACAGACGGACGGATATAGAGGCAGGAGGACAGACAAGCAGACAGAGCGAACAAAATGAACGGAAGGACAGACAGACAGATAAACAGACACGCGATAGAAGCTCGGAATGCTTGTTGAGAGCCCTTGAGGATCGGGTTATATAACCTGTTCTCGGTGGGTAGAGCCTCCTGCCTTCCTTCCCTGTTGCCAGGGAACAAACGACCCAATACAATTGATTGCACGACCGATTTACACCGTGCGCCATACAAATGGGGCTCTTTAAAAACCGTTATCACTGGCAGAAATACGACGTATATTATTGGCCACTGTTCAGAATCGCAGATGAATTGTAGATCTAATCCAATATGGAAATTTCTGAGGCTTCTATTGCGCCTTTATCGTAAAGTGCAATGGATCATCAATCCCTGATAGGAGCAACATATGAGAACTTGCAGAGCGAACAGATAACTACAAATTATTACACTGACTGCCGAAATTAATAGTTAACTAGACGAGACAGTCGTTTGTATAATTGTAATTGCAATTGTAATCGAACATTTATATAGTTGACAGTTTGTGCAATTTTATAACGATGCTACAAAAGTCACTAAATTTTAAATTTGCTTTGTGTTCACTCTCTAAACTCAGTGTAAAGAGTCAGTCTAAGAACGAGAACTTTGGCTCATCACCAAGTCTTCGGACCTGGCACATACGATTTATGTAAACTCCTCTACAAATTTTTTTTAGATGACTGAGCTAATATAGTAATTTATGCTCGCACTTAGATGCAAATGACTTAGCTAATATAATAATTGATGTTCACACTTTGTTGCAAAGACATCCACGTTAGTGAAGAAAATAAGCTCAACGAAAGATGTAAAGTATCTACAGGCGTATACCTTTTAAAAGAGTAATATCTATTCAGGGCATCGTAGTCTATCACAGCCACGAGGCCTCTCGATTTACTTGATTCTGGCTTAACGTGCTGGTATTCAGTCTATCGCTGAAACTGATCACACTGGCTAGCAGAGTGTTTCAACTGAGCGTCAGTAAACCAGGTTGTCACCCTCAGTGCCGGATTAAAGCATAAGCCAACTAAGCCATGGCTTAGGGCCCCACAAGTTTTAAGGGCCCCAAATCGGAGAAATCAAATCAAATTGTTGTATCAAAGGTGGGACGCTGAAAAATGTCGGCGTTTTGAATTCCTCGGATTATCTGCAGAAGAAGCCAGAGGTCATGGCCCTTTCAAAATGAATAATTGGGCCGCTTTGGGCGCTCCCTTCCTCTAACTGTACCCTTGTAGGAAAACCTAACGCTGCAACGTTTACATTACGTTACAAAGTTCCGTGATGTATGATGTGAAAACGTGGCGGCGTTTGATCCTTTGATTCTATTTTTATGCCGCGCGGTGTAATCTTATCATTAGCAACAAATAGTCCGTTCCGGTAATGAGGTCCACAACGACGCAGGCATTCGCAGCAGCAGACGACGCTTTCGCGCTCATTGTGTCACGTGCAACACGCGACGCTGACAAATATTTCCGCTCTTTGTGTACGTTCGTTTCCCGACCGACATTATAATCGTACGCTGAGTAACAAATGACGACTGGATGTAACTGTCGATAGGGGTCGTTTTATCATCGAAAGAGGGCGTGTTATCATCGTTCCCTATGCAAACAAAGCCGCGTGACGCATTAATTTCCATGACGTCGTCGTCTTTGTAAATCATCGCGGACATTTAGCACTGGAGCGGCTGCGGCTCTACGTTGAAGATTTGTTTAGGCAGCAGGCTCTTGGATCTCGACTCGTTCCGTACAGTGATATTATAGTGTTTGGCCTCCTTCTTCTGGCCGAGATCTCAACTCTGAGCATAGCCATGTTCGTAGCCTTCCTCCATGTACAGCCATGTTCGTAGCCTTCCTCCAGATGCTCTATGTCCAAGTGGTTTTATAGGTCGGCCCTCTCCAGTCTTTTGGGGCCTCTTCACTGCTTTCTGTGTCATAGCTCCACGGTGGTCCTTGCCTTCAGGAGCCCGTGCGACATGTCCGAAAAGGTCACTCAGTTACTGACATGGTCCGTGTAAGGAATGCGCAGGTCCTCCAGAGCAATACGTATTATAGTGAAGCTGTACAGTTTCTTATTTAAAGCCTTTATGGTCGTTCAAGTATCGCAACTATAGAGTGGAGTATCTATTACATGTACAACTTGTAGAGCTGCAGCTTGATATTTAGCTCAATGGTTTAGCGCCTAAAGTTCTCATCCAGGGAGACCATGCAGGTTCTGATGATAGCGGTCTTAACACTTGATCGCCTGTTCGCTATGGATCCAGTTGGCAATGTTTCGGCTATTAAGGTATGTGACTGCGTCCACTACCTCCAGCATATCACCTGCATTCGTTGAAAGCATCTGGCCCGTGGTGATCTGAATCTTGGTTTTATTCCAAGTGACAGTGACTTCTCTTCGGCCCACTGTTGCTTGTCTGCCATAAAAGATTTCTCACACTCCGTTAGTTGCGTGAGACTTAAGAGTCTGCATGGGCCTCAACCAGCCTAGACTCCCTCTTTGTAGATACCAGATTCCATGTTCTGTTGCCGATCCACTCACTAGATCTGGGTATTTTGGCCTCCGTCTGTAGTTCTGACGATTTTTGCAGAATCCCGTCTGTCTGTGGATATTTCTGACCATTGGCATTTTGCATGCATAATACACATATTTATACTGTGATTAAATGTAAAAGCTTATACGCTATGTAATTTTTAGTCCACAACATACAATTTTTTTTTCAATACAGGGTGGGTTACTGTCGCTGTCAAGCCAGAGGTGCTGGTATAGACCAAAATGGGGGCAGAAGTCAAATAGAGCGAACTGCCATGATTGGTCTCTACACCCAACCACGTGCACACACAAACAAACAAACAAAGATTTCTCAGCTTTCAACAGATATATTAGTTGCTTCTGAGACAGAGTCTGCAAGGGCCTCAGCCAGCATAGACTCCCTCTTTGTAGATACCAGATTCCATGTTCTGTCGCCGATCCACTCCTTTCTCGACTGGATTTGGTAACCCACGGCCTCACAGTGTATCAATCAATCAATCAATCAATCAATCAATCAATCAATCAATCAATCAATCAATCAATCAATCAATCAATCAATCAATCAATCAATCAATCAATCAATCAATCAATCAATCAATCACCAACCAATCAATCAATCAATCAATCAATCAAGCAAGCAAGCAAGCAAGCAAGGAATCAAGCAAGCAAGCAAGCAAAAAAGCAAGAAAGCAATCAAAAATTCGTTTATTCAAAAAGCTAGTTGACAAAAGATGCAACTAGTTACACAGCGTCATTCAACAATTAGTAGAGCAATTCATCGAAGTACTGCAGAGGCAAAACACAGTTATAATCGCTCTTTTTATGGCAACAGTAAATGTATTTCAGACGATGCTCTACTTATTTCGCTTTGAAGCGATCCCTTACATTAGCCTCGAAGAAGCCCTCCTTACAACGGGATGACGTTGAATCTCAAGGGAGCATTTCTGCTTCTAGCATTCGCCTTCAGCCTGGTGGAGAGAGTAGAACTGAATCTCGCCAGTCTGCGAAAGAGACTGCAGTTCGTAACAGCCCTCCGCGTAGTGTTGACAAGTACGTGATCGATCTGCGTGTTTGTGTAGCCGTCCTTAGAAGACCACATTAGCCGACGGATGTCTCTCCTCTGAACACATGATATACAAAAGCAGAATCTGGCAGGAGAACAGATTTCCAGGAATCTCTGACCGTGTTGTCCTCGGGGATTCCACTTTCATGAAAGTCGACCACATTGCCTGTGTGTCTATATTCGTAACCGAGACCGCATTAAAATCTTCCAAGCACACAACGAGGTCACTTCTACATGTCAGAAACTGAAGTCGCTAACACTTCATACCTGCATGTGGCTGCCTATAGGAGAGGCAGCCGCAGGTATGAAAGTTGGCAAAATAGACTTTTGTCTTCTCTCCCCACAGGGCAAGATATTATTTTAGGAATCGGCTTCAGAGAAATATATGAAATCTATAATTATGTTTATTTATATGTTTGTGAATGTTCCTCAAGGTATAATATAGTCTATATATACCTGATTATGTATAAACTGACGGCACTACAAACATTTTCATATTAGATAAAGTGTATATTAATTAAAAGTGACCATGTTTAAATACTAATCAGTTTATGTCTATAGTAAATTTATTAGTGACTGCTTTTTACACATATTTCTATTGAAAGCGCTTCTTTTAATCTATTCTACTCTAATATAGACTAGCCTAATCCAGTCTGACCCGATCTATACTAATCCACCTCAGTTCAATCCCATGTGATCTAACTCAATCTAATCCAACATGATCTTATATGATATACATATATGTCCGACATGATTCTGTTTCTGGTGACTTCAACCTTGTTATTTTTAGAGTCGGTCTGTGACCTTGTGCTTTCTGTCTATTTTTGGTCGGTCGCCGTTTGAGGTCGCTTTGTGTTGTTGTCACTCAGTCGCCATATTTGATTTTTTGCCTTTAAGGCGATGACGCAGCACACCTGACGCATTAATATTACCCTCTGAGGATGCGATTGTGCCATTGTCTCCTTCCGTATCACCATCTGTTCACTAATGAGTGATATAAATATATATAATATATATAATACTACAATATACTACATTCCAGCCATATTCTCTAAACACTCGTTAACTGGTCACCTCTATGCTGACGATGTACAGGCGCTTATTCATGGTCCACCCTCGGCTCAGCTTTCTCTTACTGGCTGCATTGAGACTTGCACCTCTGGATGTCCTCGAATCGGCTCGCACTTAATCCAAATAAGATGCAGCTCATCTGGTTCGGCACTCACCAACAGCTTCTTAAGCTAGATCTCCCTCTTCTTGCAGAGAGATTCCCGTCCTTCACTTTTAACTCCAGTGTACGAGATCTTGGCGTAGTCCTGGACAGCACCCTTACCTTTTCTGAACATATTGCTAATCTTACACGTTCTTCTTACTTCCACCTGAGGCGACTTAGAGCAATTCGACGCTCTGTCTCCTCCTCTGTCTTTACCTCTATTGTCCATGCCTTCGTCTGCTCTCGGATTGATTACTGTAATTCTCTTTTGGTTGGTCTCCCAAAGGTTCGTCTCTCTCCTCTTCAGTCTGTTCTAAATTCTGCGGCCAGACTAATAGCTCGACTTCCTCGCTCATCCCACATATCTGCTTTCATGTTTGACCACCTTCATTGGCTCCCTCTTATTGCTCGTGCTCAGCTCAAGATACTTTCTTTAATCTACCGGTCGTGTACTGGCCAAGCTCCCAAGTATCTGTGTGACCTTATCCGGCTGCCGGCCTCGGCTACTTCTCTTCGCCCGCTACGCTCATTAAACCGGCATGATCTCTTTGTCCTGCGAGCGAGAACTTCTATGGCTAAAATGCGAGCCTTTGCCTTCATTGGCCCTGCACTATGGAACCAGCTTCCTCCTTTCACTCGTTCTTGTTTATTAACTGGTGGGCCAAGTGCCTCTTTTCGTTGTCTCAAGACTTCTTTCTTTTCTCTGGGTCTTTCGCACTGGGAGCGCCTCTGATTGGTGTGCACTGTGAGAGGCGCTATACAAATTGATAGATACAATACAATACAATACAATATAAGTTAGTTAGGTAGGTGGTTGGGTGGGCGAGTAAGTGAGTGAGTGGGTGAGTGATAGAAACCAGAGAAAAGAGATAAGGAGGGAAAGAACGGGAAGGAATGGGAAAAACTGAAATAAAGGAAGGGAGATATTGAGAAAAAGGCAGAGGCATGAAAGAAGAAGAAGAAGAAAGAGAGGCAGAGTTGAAAGAAAAAAGAGAACGGATGGAAGTTAAGAGAAAGGTATAGATGGAAGAGGGCTGTGAGGAAGGTCAAATAGAGGGAGGGAGTGACATAGATAAAAAAGAGATATAGACGAAAGTAGAGAGAGAAACGGTATAGGGTGATGGAAGAAACGAGGCAGTAGACAGAGCGAGGAAAAGAAGGAGAAGCAGAGAAGGAGAGGGAAGAAAAAGGTGTTGAGAGAGCGAGCGAAGGAAGGCAGGAGGGAGGGTTTAAGGGAGGGAGAATGGCGGGAAGAGAACTGATATGAAAGTAGAGAGAAAGAGGCAGTGCAAAGGAGACAGAGAGAGGGAAGTATACATTGTAGAGTGAAGTTAAGGGAGCTCCTCCAATCAGCGACAAAAACCGTCCACGGGTGCAGGAAGTTCTTCCAGCTTCCCTTTAGTGATGATGATGGAAATGAGCGGTTGGCCCTAACCAAGTCTGGCGTTCAAGCTGCTTAGTCGACGAAATCTGCTGTCCATAAAGACAACCGCTGAGCGACTGGATCAGCGGAGTCGCTCAAAGTTTTGCGCCTACATGAATATTGCGGGCATCGTCAGTGCTGTACTTCTGTTGCGGGCATTCCAGTGCTGTACTTCTGTACAGCACTGGAATGTAGCCGTAATGTAATTGTATAATCGTGTATTTTGTATTAACACTTTTAAGGCTAAATATTTTTTGCAAAATATGGGCTGTAGGCTTAATATTTTTTCATGAAAGATGCCAAAACTGTTTTTCCTCTAATCATGTAAAACTTACATTTAGCGAATGCTTAACAGTGTATTTTGCAGTGCTTTGCACCAGTATGTCACTCTATACATGGTGATTTCGAGCCATGTGATATTGTTCAAGGCAGTCAACCGCCTGCATCATTAAGTAACACTGTTACAACACGTGTTCCACTGGTCACGCTGTTTTTCAGCCATCTGCTACACATAATACCCTTATACATCTGGCTGGAAAATAATGTTCAGTTGGCCTGCATGGTATCGTGAGACTGTTACTAGGCCTGTGTTGTATCCTGCCTTAATAGTGTCCCCATATTAGCATATTATCAGCACTCACTAAAACTGTGTCGCCTCCGCTGTACTTCAGGATATCCGGCTTCTATTGCAATAGGTCACACTCATGTCACCCCGTGTCCAGGGCTATTGTCTACTGTATGAACCCAAACTATATTTTTTCGTCGACTTCTGTCCACTTTTAGCAACTTTTGTAGCTCTTTAATGTCAACCTTTGTCGACAGCAGCCTCGAAAGTGTTAGCGGTTGGACGTACATTGTGGAAACTCATACACTAGGTGGCCCTTTATGTTGACAAAGTTTTAGAGGGGCTTACGAAAGGCGCTATATGAATTAATCGTAATCGTAAATTCCAGATGTCTAAGTTGCTACTCTAAAGCTAAGCACAGGGCACAAGCTTATTTAAATGCTAGTTAAAATGTGTGGTGTTGGTTGTTTTTGTAGGTTAAAAACTAGCGCTATTTAGGCATACTTGATATTAATAAAAGAATAATAATAATAATAATAATAATAATAATAATAATAATAATAATAATAATAATAATAATAATAATAATAATAATAATAACCGGGGATACAAGAGAAACCTGCTATCTTTTCCAGGACATTGCCATCATAATCCAACGCTTTAACGCCATTGCCTTCCTTGGCATCTTTGCTCCGCCTGAACTTGACGAGGTCTAGCCCTCCCAGAATGCATTTTTGCATCTCCGGATAATTTTTAATTCCTGAAGCATCTGAGGTATCTCGGGGAAAATAATAATTATAATACCAACAGCAGCAACAACAGCAACAAAATAACAATAACAATAATAATAATCGCAGTCTATTATACCCCACAAATTCAGACATAAATTATGAAGTATTACTTTAACCTTCAGGAACTTCATTTCAATTCCCCAGCTAGAGTTGGCAGGCGTAATAGCATTAATTAGTAAATAATTACATCATCAAAGACTTATCGAAATTTGCAGATCCGAAATTGCCTCCAATGCCAGTTCTTGTCACCAGCTGGTTTGGCCAGCACAATGAAAACCAATGAAAGTCTGTCGGTACGTGATCCTCTGTTATCAGCTGTGATTGTAAAGCTGGATGATGGTAATATCAGAATTTCGGTTCTAATCCTCAAGGGCATCCATTTCCCCTTATGCCTATGAAGCAATCCCCCCTTGTCATCAGATTAGATTCCCACACAACGACGGCCCCAGACGATTGGTTGACTGTCAACAAAAGAGAAAATCTAAATCTCGATTATCGAAATTTGAAGCACAATTTTACTCTTGAATTCTTTAACTTTTAGTTCACTAATCAAGCAACATTATGCATTATAAAATACGAAGGCCTGTACACAGACAGAGGTATACCACCGCAATGGCCAGACAGTAATAATAGAAGTACTAAAATTACAATAGGTGCTGACCGTGCTTCTTCAGAACAGCAGTGTGCGTAGCCATGTTTCGTCCAGTATCAGTGATAGAGTAGCGTCTCGTTCACAGGCTAATATTGTCAGAGGTGCAAACCAGTCATCAACCATGGTTGATCTCAGTCGATTTTTCACAATGTGGATGCGACTCATTACTCGCTCAGCTGAGCAGCTGGTCACCGCAAGGGAGACCAGGATTTTATATAAGCTGGTGAGCGTGGGATAGCTTGAAAGTTGCCATATCATACGTAATGGCTTAACAAAACTGCTTTCAATCGACGTTCCTGTCGACAGATGTGTCTTTGCTCGTCATCATCTTCACTTCCTGTGCCTGCATCATCTAGGTGAATCAGTTCCAGTTTTGCATCGTCTGGTATCAAGTCATTAAGAGGCTCAATGTCTTGTACGGCGCGGACCATCGGTCCCTTCGGGAACACCATTTGCCTCAACCGACACCGCTCTCGATGTATGAGCATATTATGTTACCACTTTTTTTATGATGCATTGTTTGTTAAACTCTGTAGTCAGTATGCTGCAGTTGATGCAATAAAGTTATTGATTGATTGATTGATTGATATCCGTGTCGAAACTTCTGGAGCTCGGTTTGTACTACTGTGGGTCTAGGTCGTAGAGGTTACACAGGTTATCTATAATCTCTGTTGGTAAGTGATCCTCTGTTATCAATTTCCTTGGCGTAAAATGATCCATTTCTTCAAACATTCCGTAACTTGCATGTCATCATGGAAACGGTCCTGTATTTGACAAGCAAGTATCCTGCAGTGTTGTATAGTGAACACCAATAAGAGTTCGCATCAACATCGTGGGCCGTTGGAACTCGTAATGCTTCTGTTACCAGAGACTGCCATGAATGTTCATCTTCTCTGATGATCAGTTTCAGTTTCTGACTGCACTGACGCATCAGATAAGCCGCAATTGCCAAGTCAGCAGAGGTCGATTGCAAGATTCTTGAACAGGGACCAGTAATCTGAAACACTTGCTGTAAGATATGCAAGCATGCAATCACCTCGAAGTCTAATTGCTTGAGTATATAATACAATACGCCAAAATTATGAAATTAAAGACTAATCATCAGCTTGGTCAGAGAACAGCACGATGATTTTATTATTTGTAAAACGAAGAAAAGCATTTTTCAAATAAAAAACACATCGATTAATTTCTTAAATGAAAAAAAACTGAGCAGACGTTTAATGTATAAAAACGTTCTTCCCCCTGAAAAGGCCATGAAGATTTCTGCTTCACTCCCCCATAGGATGGGCGCCCCTGCGTATCCTACATCCTGAGGATCAACCAATTCATACAGAGCAGAGTTCTTCAGCAGAACTTCTGGCTAAGCAAACTCCACCTGAAGAGGTCATGGAGGTCATGACTATGCAACCACCAGACCAAAAATATCCTGCCTTTCAGGCCACCGAACGAGAGATATCGCCCGCTCTTTTCCAGCTGGTTTCTTCTCCGAAAGGCCAGACGGGCTACGCCTGCAAACACATCATGGACTTCATCAGTTGCAACGAGCTTGGTCCTGCAATCCTTTCCTCTGTTACTTCTCTTATTAACTTCCTGTTGAAGGGTTCTTGTATGTAGGCTGTTGCTCGTATCTATTATCGGGATACATTACTCGTCTTAAGGGAGAAGTCAGGTGGAATTCGTCTTATTGCTATTGGCTGTTTGCGGCGCCGCCTGGCTTCAAGGTGTGCCAATGCCTTGCATTGAAACAGTTACCTGACTACTTTCCACCCCAGGCGGATGCGAGGCAACATGCAACCCTCCTCACTGAGCTGTCAAAAGGCTCAGTCCTTGTGCTGCTGAACTTTAGGAACGTATTCAACAGCGTCAGCCGCGAACAGGTGCTGGAAGCAGTGACGAACGGGGTTCCTGATTTATATCCGTATGGATATCTTGCTAATGGAATGCCCTCAGTTCTAAAGTGTGATCATTACTCTACATGTATCTTCTCTCAAATTGGCCTTCGATACATGGGTGATCCGTTAACCTGGTTCTTTTGTGTTTACCTGTGCTGCTATCTCGCATGTCCTCTGCTTTGATTAATAGATAGATAGATAGATAGATAGATGGATGGATGGATGGATGGATGGATGGATGGATGGATGGATGGATGGATGGATGGATGGATGGGATCTGATGGATGGGTGGGTGGGTGGGTGGGTGGGTGGGTGGATGGGTGGGATGGATGGATGGATGGATGGATGGATGGATGGATGGATGGATGGATGGATGGATGGATGGATGGATGGATGGATGGATGGATGGATGGATGGATGGATGGATGGATGGATGGATGAATTGGATGGATGGATGGATGGATGGATAGACCCGATCTGATAGATGGATGGATTGATTGATAATGGATGGATGGATGGATGGATGGATGGATGGATGGATGGATGATGGATGATGGATGGATGGATGGATGGATGGATGGATGGATGGATAGATGGATAGGATGGATGGATGGATGGATGGATGGATGGATGGATGGATGGATGATAGATAGATAGATAGATAGATAGATAGATGGATGGATGGATGGATGGATGGATGGATGGATAGATAGATAGATAGATAGATAGATAGATAGATAGATAGATAGATAGATAGATAGATAGATAGATAGATAGATAGATAGATAGATAGATAGATAGATAGATAGATAGATAGATCGAGTAGATAGATCGAGTAGAATATAATATGCAGTAGAAGGATGTGAACTAAGTAGCTAACAAGTAGCCAATCACGAGGAAAATCGGGGAAGAGGTTTGTGCACTAGGTTACATGTGTGCACTACATAGCCTACCTACCAAAGAGTTCTTTAATCTGAGCTCGAATTTATTGATAGTCTCGGTATTTCTTAAATTCTCAGAGCATTTAATTGACAATTGTTTCAGCCTGTTTCTTTAATCTTACATAAGTACCAAAGTATTTGTCAGATGCCCCGGCACTATAACCATGCACTTCAGATATAAGGTAAACAAATTTATTAAAATTAGAGGCAACAAGTGTCGATGATATCGAAACAAGAAAAAAGTACTTTAGAAATTTAGTTATGTCCTGTAGCTGCAATATTCTGTGCTTCAGAAATGCAAGTTTTGTGCCTGGAGAGCCAATACAAATTTAAAATAACACAGATAACACTTTTCTGTAGAATTCACCAATGCGTTCAGGCGAGAGATATAACTATAGAGCCCCATGAGATATTACAGTAAGATAAGTATGAACATATCAGAGCATAATATAAACTGATGAAAGTCGTTTTTATCTTTGCTTCTCTTGATCTGACATCGCGGATATGTCAATGTTCGTTCATTAAAGAATTCGACGATATAACCTCCTCTGAAGTATGAACGTCTAATTGCTTGATCAAACATGTTGTTTGTTTCTCCTCAGCACCGTTTCGTCTTAAACTAGAAAACCAATCGTCTTATCACCGCTGAATGTTTCACACACTTCAGATATCGTAACTCGATAGTCCGATACAACTCAACGATTAGATCGTTTCTAAACTTCGCCAGACTGAGTTAATTTCAATTCTACTCAAATCTGGAGACTTCTTTCCTGCTCCAACATGTTGCTGTTTATAGAGCATCATCACTAGAAACCAACGCTCCAGCGTGATGGCAACTATTGCACACATGATGTACGCATCAACGGCCTGGTGGGGGTCTGGCGAGTGCCAGAGAAAGGGAAAGGATTGAGAAGTTGCTTGGCTAGGATGAAACGCAGTGGGTTTCTTCTTCATTCGACCCCGAGCGCCGAGGTGATGGCAAGGGCGGCCGATGACCGCTTGTTCTCCGCCATAGGTTCAGACCCAAGCCATGTTCTTCGAAGCCTCTATCGAGCAAAGATACAACCGAAATATAGGTCTAACCTTCGCGCTCGACTTCAAACTTCCCCCTAACGTCGATCGAAACTGTGTCTCAAGAGTCCTGTATCGGAACGCTTATTAATTAATCTAAATTGACACCTAATCCAAACTCCGACTGTAAACGTAAGTGAATCCTTGTTAAACTAAGAATCAACTTTCATTGTAACAAGTTGCGTCTGTGACAACTTGGTTAAATTCAGAATAAACGAATATTGATTAATCAATCAATATGTTTATTCTGAATAACCAAGATTGTTTGATCACTTTCTCAAATACGTGCAAGGAACCAGACATCCCCAAGATTTGCCATTCTAGAGATGCAAGTCTTCTTGTTTTATATACCTTTTGGCTTTTACTGTGGACAAAATTTGACAATAACAATTATAACAATTACAATGAAAATGAGAAAAAGTTAACGCCATCAATGCTGATGTCAGTTGGCTTAACAAACTGCGACCACACAAATCAAATTGTACATTTATGTGAAAATTAATAATTAGAACACAGATACAGCTAAAAATACACAAGTAGATAATTATGAATGCTTAGTATAAATTGCCACACAGGAAGTGCATGATTATCATGATTATTCTATATCAGTGTCAGCGAAAGTTGTGCCATACAAAACTTACAAAATGCACCATGCATATATATATGTTATATATTATATATCTTACATATATATATTAATATATATATATAATACCACAACAAAGCAGTCAATTTCATATGTAGTCTACACAACCGTGTCTATGATTGCATATACACACATATATACATGTATTCATAGATTCATAGTCTGCATGTGCGATCTAGGTGCATGTATATATCGGCTCCTAGTTTCCTCCTCCAATCACTTGGCCTTATGTGACCACTATATATATATATATATATATATATATATATATATATATATATATATATATATATATGCCACCGATAGATGGTGCACATAAGGCCAAGTAAGTGATTAGGACCAGTTAGCATCGGATTTGTCAGATTGCGTTGTTTTGCTGCCGTCAGCGATTACCTTAATCAGTTGCTGCCGCCATGGCTGCAGCCGATGAACTTCGTTTTCAGTCAACGGAGGAAAGTTATTTACGACAAAACATCGATGGCGAAAGTGATGTACAACTGCAGAGGAAGGGAGTTAACATACGAAGGATCCCCTGTAGAGGCAGAAATGGCTAATGGACGACTTTTGGGTGCATGGTAACTGCTAAGCACTCTGTGAACTCGTGTATGAACGGTGTAGGCTATTCTCTAAAAGTGTTTAATTTGATACTTCGTACGTTTTTGCATACTTTCTTTTAATTAAATTTCTATTAATGTCAGTAGCTAGTTCATTGATCGATCTCGGTAAATGAAGTCAGAGTGTAGATCCTATCTGTAAATATCACAGTAATAATAGTAGCAGAGGATTGCTTCCACAGCAATTTGTATCGCATTTTAGCAGAAACTTCTTAATTAATGCCAGAATATGGTCTGTATGGGCCGAAATATGTGTAACTATATTTACTGTAAGATTGTTTCAGCAATAGTTTTCAGAAATGTTTTCACCGGAATTAATAAATTAACAATAAAAAGTGTGTAGGCTATAGCCTATGTTTAGAGAACCACTATATATTTCGACAGTGTTTTTACTCTGTGTCTGCTCAGTCGCTTGTATCAGTTCGTTCTCAACATAAAACTGATCTGTTTCAAATTGCTTATCCACCATAGACTTCCTGTCTTACGGACTGATATTCTGGATATTGACCCGATTAAGGCTTGGTTTTTTTGTGTGCCTTCGGTTGATGTCTTGTGGATTAGACATAAGACATCGGGGCAATAGAAGTTAACTATTATTCTTATCTAACCACGTTCAGGTCATATGCTAATCAGTTCTCCTTCACATACATGATTCACATACATTATATTCGTAGAATCAAATTTCGTATGCCTCGACTGTTCTGATCTTATTAGTAGAGGTCTTGATTTCTAGCATTCATGGCGATATGAACTCAATTCTCGTTGGCCTCACGAAGGGAGGTCTGCACAAACAGTAACATGCGTCAGAACTCTCTGGCCAGGGATATAACGAGAACTATTAAATAACAGCTAATCATACACGTTCTGCACTCGTTCCACTGGCTGCCACTAACTTCTTATTACCGAAAAATTAGTCAGAAAATCTGTCTTACAGTCTACAAAGTAGGCCCCCCTACTATATATCAGTCAGCCTATGCTGTTCCATGCTAACACCTCATACCAACAATTATTTCATTCTTTCCACGTATCCTTTGACTGTTGCTGTGCACCATACTCTCGAACAATGTTGGGCTCTCTGGTTTTTCGGCAGTGTTATGTCAATCAAGGCTAAACTTATGACTTAGGCTAGGCCTACCTGTTTGAACTCGCTTATCCATCATAGCCTAACTTCTGGTTGCTCCAACAGATAATGATTTTTTAAATTATATTTAACTTAAAACGCCCATTGATTGATGTCTTCACATTATGGTTACGGCGGTATAAAAAGTCAGAGGATTATATTAGAGTAGATTAGATCAAATCGGATCAGATTAGATTAGATTGTGTAATGCAGATAGAACCTATGATGGAGATTTTAAAACTTGCTGACTTCATTAACGGAAAATTTTGCTCATATTGTAGGCGTAATTTACCGCTATTTTACTGATAGTTATTTCACGAGATTTTTAAAATGATTTTCGACGGAAACTAGCAACAAATGCCATAGAATATAACATCCAAGCATAGTTCACCGTATTCACCGTAGGCCTAAGTCTATTTACAGAGTAACCGACTGCAAACGGATAATTAATGTGGGCAGTTTTATTGACGTCATTCGACTGTGTATAGATTCTTCAGACTGTATTTGCAGAAATCGAGCAGTTGCGTCGAATATTGTTGACTCGAATCGAGCGAGATTTGTTCCGTCCAGAAATAATGTTTCTCCGTCCACGCAGCGTCGCTGAGAGGTCTGCGAGCTTACTTTGGCCTACAGCCCTAGACAGTAGACACTGGGCAAGCTAATTAGCGCAGGCCGACCTATAGGAGAGGGAGAAACAAGAAATATAGGAGCCTCCTGAGCTGAGGACACACTGTTAGATCCAGCAGGCCATAGTTACTCCCATTTGAGTCGACATGAAGTGGCCACTCTTGCCGAAGTTTCGTTTTTTAACTTGTGCTTTGTCCTAAATAAGGTAGGCTATAGATAGCATGCATGGCGAATATTTTTGGCTGATATTTTTTTCATTTGCTAAAATGTTGTTTCCAATCAACGTTTGCTATCAAGGCAATAAGATATGTTGAGCTCTGCCTAACTATGTCTGTGTCAAAGCTAGCCGGAGTCTGAACCGTCTGTGCCCCGAAACAAGTTTGCTCCACACTGGGTTAGGCTACTCCTCCTTTCCATATACGCCCTTGCGCATTTGTTCTTTACTCTTTGTTCTTGTTCCTTGTACTGGCTTCCTAAATTCGAATGGAGGAGGGCTTTGGATGATGTTCGTTAAGATAAGCACTCGACAAAATGCAATGATCAAAAAGTCTAAATAAATCCTGGTTTAATGGGCATCCGGAGCAGATACTAATTAACAAGCAAGTAATTTTTTAGCGCGAGATAAATACACACACTTGACAAACAACATTGCATGATAAATAGTAAACACTGAAGAACTGTGGCAGCTAAAGACACAATCAAAAACACAAACGTATATAGTAATTGAATTCTACTAGGCCTATAAAATTCGAGAGAAGACTAACTGTACTTAGAACAACCTATGCTGAAGCAACCACATGAACTAATATTTTATTCAACAATTATTTTCAGATTTAGGGGGCCTATATACTGCGCAAACGATTACGAATTTCTATGCAGCAGTACCGGTATGTGGAAGCATAGAATTTCAAATGTTTGCCCCATTTCCGTAAATTGAATGCATGGGAGTGCTAAACAGATAGCTACTATAGTTGAGAGAGTGCTGCGATGACTGTAGGCTACAGGGTACACAGTAGTCTAATGGTTAGCATGCCGTACTGTGAACCCGACAAAAATATAAAGATATTCCAAGAATTATACTTCGCTACGCCCGTAGTAACTCAACTATAAAAATGAGTTCATCGATAATACACTGTCAATAGGAAAACCAGACTGCGATGGAAAAGACTTTACTCGCCATCTGCCCTCATTTATATGGTACTCAAGAAAGGATGGAAGATGAGTTGGCAACAGATTCATTCACTACGAACAGTCACTAAGTACAAACCCGCTGGTTGTTGCTTAGACTTAGCAGACCTGATATCAACAAAACCAGGCGGTTACCTGTGAAGAATTCCTAAGAACTCACCAACCGTTTCTATCTCAATCGTTTGCTACAGTGTCGCTCAAAAATATAAAGGTAGTTTACAGAAGAGTAATGCTAAAATGCGAGATATTTCACGGTTTTTTCTAACATTTTTGGGGGTCAATTTGTCGATTTTCCAGGCATCGCGCGTATTTCAGCGTTTACACGTTCTCTTTAAAGTTAACGAGTTATTGATGGAGATGTAAGAGAATTCCTTGCTCAGCAACCTGCTGCTGGAGAGAAACCCCGTTGCTATGCCGACTGGAGGATGTCGAGATATATCTTATCTTGCGTTTAGCGTCATCTTTCTTAGCAGCCGCTATCTTATCTCGTTGAATGTGATTTATGATCGGCTTCAGACTCCGAAGGTCGTTTGGCTTATTGCTACAGAATCTTCTCTGTAGGTGAAACAAATCATGATCCATGAATGTCTTGCTCTGGCATGAAAACGTTTGATGCTCTGGTTTGCGTACAATAAATCGGCTTCGCTCTTGAGGTCTTTAGCAAATTAGTCTGCGCTACCAAATACACGTTTTGTGTCGATATCGGCCTATGCACGTGACTGTATTAGGCCTACAGTGTTGTTTTGCTACAGCAATGGTCGACTGACCGACAGAATCAATGACCAAATTGAATTACCGAATAAAATTACAGTATCAACCACCTCATTGTTCACTCAAATTCGACTACTGCAACTCTATTTACTATTACATCGACTCATCTTAAATAAAACGTCTACAGGCAGTCCAGAATGACCATATCCTCGCAGTCACAAAAACATCAAACCACCACATAGACACAGTTATCAAATCACTTCTGATGTAACATAATGTAATTCCGTCTTTGAAGGTTATCGAAATTCCGGATACGTCAGCTCCAGTCTGTCCTGAACTGCACCTCTCGGCCACTGGTCAATCTACCAAAATTCTCTCATATTTAAGCATATAGCGACAGATACACTCCTTCACTGGCTCCCTGTCGAGAACAGAATCAAATTCAAGAGCTTCCTCCTTGGCCGGGCTTCGTTGCTCCAGCATGCACACGAGAGCTGTTTGTGCGGGTTTAAACTCAGTCAGGTCTCAGGTCACTTTGTTCTCCAGACGTGGTGATCTTTTGGTCCATCGCAGCTGCACCGTACACTCTCGTGCGTTGGTCCATCTCTTTGGAACAATCTTCTGCTTGGCATTCGAGCTGTCCCTTTACACTCTGCTGAAGTTACTTTCTCTGACTATGTTAAGACGCACCGATTCAGATCACTTAGACAGCCATATTCATAGCGCTCTTGAGGGGTTCCTAAAAATGTGCTTTATACCAATCCAGATACATATTGCATTGTATTGTATTATACTAAAGCATTTCTAAAGCGCCTCTAGTAAGGTGAACCGTTCAGAAGCTCTCTCAGTGTCCAAGGCCCCGCGAAAAGAAGCAGGTTTTGAGAAAAGCGAAGGAAGAAGAGAGACTGCTAGATAGAATTGTAGAGCGAACAGAAGGAGAAAGCGCATTCCAAAGAGAGGTACCAATTGAAGCAGAGGAACTAGACTGAGCCATAGCAGTTCTATAGTACGGGGAACCAAGAGGTCAAGTCTATTTGATGAACGAAGTGGACTGTGGAACCGTGGGAGGAATCTGAATGAGGACGAAGTATTACGTCAACCAGATATTTCGGGCAAGATCCCTCTGAGCCTTGAAGATCAGAGTGAGGATTTTAAACTGTATGCTAGTATACATAGACTTCATTGGTTTAAAGTACCTAAGCACACACACTACAAAATTACCTCTGGTCTCCATTTTTGTCAAATTCTGCAACCGCTCCTTAATCTACGTTGCGCCAGCAGCTGTTGCGAACTAACTTTCGCATGATATTCCTCAGTTCGCTGGGTTTCTGCACAGCTCTGCCTGTGTGGTCGGCAGCGTTGATGTGCAGTCCAAAGCGTCCACAGGTGGCGGATAGTGAAACGGCCTTCAGTAAGGAGGTTAACTGCAAAGTAACGAGTTCCCCGGTGGATTAGCAGTCGGGGAACGTTCTCAAAAAGGTGCAGTTGGTAATGAGGAACCGCAGATATCGAATGACGGGAATGTGATATGACGAGTTTAGACCACTAGTAAATAAAGCTGGCTTCCAATGTCGAGTGTGTGACATTCGAGCTATGGGAGATAACCCAGATAACTGACAAATTCGGGCAGACGACAGCCCGTAAGAGTACATCGAATCGGCCAGCGGTCTATCTCACGCATGCCTGGAAAGTGGCTGGGTGAATTTGTTTCTGCCAATGTATTTTAATGATGTCGCCGAGTTTAACGATTGGAGATAAGAGCGTCAGCGAGTCTGCCTGCCTCTCGTGCAGCCCTCGATTTCGGCCGGGAGGGTTGGCAGTGAAATCTCTGCAAACCTCTCCTGTCCTTCACTTGGTTCCACTCCGTTATCTATCTTCTCTTCTCCTCCTCCATTTCATCTGTTATTTCCTCACTCTCCTACAACCTTTCAGATTGCGTTCTCGTCACAACACTGTGCGATTGTTTAGCATTAACAACAATTAGTTGAGTTAATAGTTTTAATTCTTCAGGTGGTTCAGGGTGCAACAAAAGATTTTCTATCAACCACTATGTTCAAAAACTACAAGCAACAAAGAAAACACTCAGAACCAACATTAACCAAATGTTAATATTTTTCTACTTTCTCGTTACGCAGTCTCACATTCAGTTCTATCACCTCTGCTAGGTCTAATAATTCTCCGGCCACACACTATATGCTTTCCTACCTTTCTAACCTCTTCTAATTTCACATGCTGTATAAGTGCCTCGTTGCCAACTGGCATTTTCGCACCGGAATCCACAATTGATAGATTTATTGCTGCTTTTCCTTCTGACTAACCTATGACATTTATTCCAATAATGTTTTATGTTTACCGTTTAGTATTACTTTCAGCTCTTCACTTAGCACTTTAACAACGAGCTGCACTGGTTCCCAGTAACTTTTAGTAGGCCAAGCCTAATCGCTCGTCGCTACAGTGTTAACTAATTTCCTTGGCTTCCAACCGTTCTGTGTCTGTTGAGCCCACATTTCACTAGCCTACTTTTTCGGTTCCGTTTCATTTAAAAATTCTCTATCAGTCTGTTTCCTTGAAATATTTACTATCTGCAGCTTAGGAATGGGTTTTCTTCAGGATTAACATTGCGCGCTCTGGCACTGAATTCCTTAGGCTGCGTTATCTTGCAAGCCTTAATTAAGTGCGGATTTGATCCAAACTTCTAACGACGTCTTGCATTGACATACTTCTTCCGAGAGATTCCTTCCTTCTTTACTTTCGGTCTTACGCACTTACTTGGTCCTCGTTTGAACTTTTCTGCTGTCTGCGACTTCCATGCACTGCTCACGTCATAAATGCAGCAGAAGTTTCAGTCGTGGAACGGACCCCAGTTTCTGACATGATCCAATCTAGAAGACTCCGAATGTTTTGGCACTTCGCAAAGTGTGGTAGCAGGCAGAACCATGCTAGGGTGCTCAAGGCCTTGATTTCTAGTCCCCATGCAAAGGAACTCGAAGAAGACCAGTAAGACAATGGAGGCTAATCTATACTAACCGAACTTCCGACTAGCACAACCTGAAGACGAGCTCAAGACCGTGACGCTTGGTCATGGAAACGACAGCTCTCCAGAGGGGCTGGAGGGTACGCGATTCATGATGAAGACGACGACATCAGTCATAAGAATTTTATACAGGCACAGGTTTAAATATCTACAGCGTCTGTCGAGATAACGCGTCATTGCAAGTGCTAATCACGTTAGTAGGCAAAAAACAAGCTCTGTATCTTTACACTGTACGTCAAGTGAACAATTCCATCGCAGTTTGCTAATCACATTAGGGAGCACCAACAGAATAGAGGAACGTGAATTTTAACATGACTTCTATAGACCTATCGTTCTTCTTTGCGGAGATTCCAAAAAGTCACCGTGGGGCTGTTGCCGTTCTTCAAATTTCTGATTTTAGTCCTTTGTTTGTTCATTGGCTGAAATCGTCCGCTGGCGTATTATTCCTTCGTTGAATCCTTACACGTCGGTCTCTTCTGAAATTTTAGACTGCCGCAGAATAAATTCTCTCTTTAAATATTCTCGATTAATTCTCGTTCCTTGCATCTGTCTCTTCGTGACTGTGGGACAATCAAATCGAATCCCACCTCGCATGTCATCATATAATAATATTATATTCTAAAAGTTTTTCGGCATATTATGACGAACAACTTTTCGAAGTTCTCGAACGATCGGGACTCGCACTGTCGACCTCCAAATCGGTAGCATGAAGCGATTTAAAACAGCAAACACAGTCTACACGTTAGGCTCAGCCGAGTTCGCTATCAGAAGGAATTCAATCTTCCCCTCACTTGTCTGTAAATCTCAACCCACTCCGTCTTGCCCTCTCTCCTGCAGCATTTCACTCAAAGCTAACATCCTCTCCCGGTTGCGCTACTGCACCACCCCATGCATGATCACCATTATCAAAGATTTCCACCGTAAGCACCATGCTGTCTCCTTGGCTTTACAACATAATTCTGACCTGGTACTAAATCCCACCCAACAACCTGGCTCGATTTGTTATAGCGCTAATGTTTCACTGACGCGGCAGTTTTGTAGCGCTACGACATTTAGGAGATTTACATTTTACAATTACAGCTAACCGATTCGACATAGTGACCGAATCAACCGATCAAGCTAAATGATCGATCCGAGTGACCGAATCAACTGACCGAATCGATTAAGTGACCGAACCCACTGATCGAATCGACTGGAGCGTAATCGTAATCGTAATCGTAAACTCGAAACTTCTACAGCGCCCACAAAAGCGAAGTCGCGGGAACCAGCTTATTCACAGGCGCTCAATAAAATCAAAATCAATAGGCAGGGGTCAAAATCCAGAGAGTCAGGCAGGCAGACAGGCAGGCGGCTAAGGTGGATGGTGTTGGTGTTCAGACGGCGAGGTAGGCAGGGAGAAGTGTTGGATTCAGGATAGGATTTGTCAAAAAAGCAGTGTTTTCAGTTTCGAGTGAAAGACCTGTGGAGAGATAGCGAGAGGTGGAGTTTTGGTGACTTCGTAGGATGGGTCAGATATTTGTCGTAGTGCTGGCGGAAGTTTGTTCCAAAGAGGTGGAACAGCTATGGCTATGGAGCGATTGGAAAATTTTAATGATGAGGTGACGGAAGGGCGGAGCAGTGTTAGGGAGGAGGAGGAGCGGGTTGGACGAAGTGGCTGGATCGTGAACAACTGACGGAGATAGGAGGGCTGGGAGGTTTGAAGTGTGTTGTACGTGAGTGAGATGATTTTGTATTCTATTCGTTCAGGAATTTTGAGCCAGTGGAGTGATTCGAGGACAGGAGTGATGTGATGGTATTTGGGGGTTTTGGTGACAGCACGGGCTAGGGCATTCTGAATTGATTAAGACCGAATCGATTGTCAAAAAGCAGTGTTTTCAGTTTCAGTGTTTGAGGGATCTGATCCTATCCTGAATCCAACACTTCTCCCTGATTAAGACCGAATCGATTAAGTGACCGAACCCACTGATCGAATCGACTGGAGCGTAGGCGTAGGCGTACTGGTATCTGTCTGTGTATCTGTGCGTATGTTCAACTGGCCAAATCTTCTTAAACAACTGCCTCTGATTCATCCAGAAAGTCTGTCGTCCTAATGAGTCGTCTATTGAATTTCCGCGCATTAAGCGATTAGATCGCTGTCACTGCTTAATCTTTTATCTCGAAAAGACTTCTCCTAAACGCGCAACAACCTGAGCACAAATTTCAGGGGTTAATGTACGTGTGAGGTGCAGAGCGACAATTCAAAACAACAACACTGCCCTCTGTCTACGACATCCGATCCCTCAAGAGCAGCTCGTGCAATACATCCATTCATCCATTCATGGGGCCCGATAGCGCATTGGATAACACACTGGCATAGAGAGCGAGAGGTAACGAGTTCGAGTCCCGTAGGGCGGACATGCTTTGTAGGCTGCTATTAGCGCCGTGTATTGCAGGCTGTCTGTTCTGTTAGTAGTTAAGATTTAGGCTATGTCTTCAGTAATTTGTGTTCAATTGCATAACATGTAAATGTACAGCGCAATGCGTTTGTCAGGCGCTTCAATAAAGAAAAGATTATTATTTTAATACAGGCCCTACTATACATATATACAACATAGATATATTCATATTTTCATACATTATATGCGTGTGTGCGCATTTCTTGTATATATTCTACACATTCTTCTACATAATATGTGGAGTACATTGATCCACAAACATGCGCACAGACAGACAGACAAAAACATAAGACTATTTAGCCAGGCTGCCTATCATAATTTTGTCAACCTTCTCTTACTTATTCTCGACATCGCCCTCGTTCAGACGATGTGACCTTCCGCCTTCCACCGACAGTGTGCGTTTGATGTACTCATTAGATAGCTAATTTTGCTAGGAGGTGTTAGTGAAGCCGCATACTGACATCTCTTTCCGTTTCTGATGGTAATTTGAAACCACGACCTGTGGCCAGTCGCAGATTATTGAAATCGTCTCTGCCTCTGGAGGATTGATTGTCCAACACTAGACTATCATCTCATACAGCTCAAAGTAGAACCTCCTGGTTTGTCGACAGTTCAAGGAGACTAGGAGACCGATTGGTCCCTTTCAAGCCCCTAATTGTTATTCTTAAAAGGCAGCGTTGAAATGTTTACACGATGTAACAGGATATTTATAAAGTACAAAGGACCGACTGCTAATGCCCAATGACAACGCTTCCCTAAGCGTTTGCGCACTAAAAGCTCGTTGACAACGCTTAGTATTCTAGAGTGGGACTGACATTATATGTTAGTTTGCATGTATATATGTATGTATGTATGCATAGGCCTATATATGCACGTATGTATGTATGTATGTATGCAATGCATACATACATGTATGTATGTGTATATGCATGTATGTATGCATATTATATGTGCGTATGTATGTGCATGTATTTATGAATGTATGTATGTATGTATGTATGTATGTATGTATGTATGTATGTATGTATGTATGTATGTATGTATGTATGTATGTATGTATGTATGTATGTATGTATGTATGTATGTATGTATGTATGTATGTATGTATGTATGTATGTATGTATGTATGTATGTATGTATGTATGTATTTATGTATGTATGTATGTATGTGGTATGTATGTATGTATGTATGTATGTTTACATGTATGTAAGTTGCTGCCTTTCCTTGTGCGGCTCTGAAATTCGTCGTTCGCCGAAGCACATAGACACCAGCGTATCAACAGAGTCCAATTGCTCTACCATCCATGACCAGGTCTGGCTGCAGAAAACATTACCAACTACCGACCAATACCCAACCTTACATTTCTATCGAAACTCATGGAGAAAGTATTTGCATAGCAGATGGTGAAGTATTCGAAAGCAAGAGTTTTAGTCTGCGCCAAGTCAATCGATGCAGATAACCTTGAACTATCCAATCCCTGGCATCAGCAACATCCTCCTCATCTGCAGCCTCAGCAGTCTCTGTTAAGTCATCTTTACTCTTTCAACCTTGCTGCGCATGCCGCTGAGTCATTCACCGTCGGCTTCTTACTCATTCATCGGGAGTTCATCTAGGCCCATAGAAGTCCTCTAATTTATTCGTCTGCACGCTACAGCAATTTCAGATCGACGCTGGCCCAGAGTTAATACGCTCTACGAAGGCGTGTATAACGTGATCACACAGCCCAGCACGAGTTCTGCGAAGAGGTGTTAACGACTAGTGTGATCGTATAGCCACGGATACATGCTGACTGGCAATATCAATTGCTCTAAACTAATCTGAACTTATCAGATCCAATCTGATCCAATCTCGACCAGTCTAATCTAACATAATCTGTCCTTATCTGAGTTTAACTGCACTGCTCCGAACCAATATAGGCCTAATCTATTCTAAACCACTCTAATCCAATCTTAAATGATTCTTCGATCATTTAAATACATATAATCCAATCTGTTTGATCTAATAGTGAAGTTCAGCTGGTTCTGATCGTGATTTCAGAATCCGATTTCGCTTTGAAAGTAACGTCACTTGGTGCTATGTACAAAATACGATACCGACGCTACAGAGTTTCCAGATTAAACCGTTTTTAATGGTTTTATGATTGCGTGGCTTTTAAGCTAAAACCAACGATTAGCGTTCTGGGTTCTTGTAGTATAGTGTTACGAAACCCAGCTTCCATCATGTATATTGCCTCTGACGCATAAATTCCGGTCTTTTTAAACCGAGCCCGCACAGAACAAATGAAAAATCGCTTACCGCTGACCTTTCTACAACTGTACCAATACATATTCGCCCCCAAATCCTTATCCAACAATGTCAGCTTCTCGCCTTATCGGCCTGCCAAACCGTTCTTCCTATTGCACTCGCAAGGTCAGGCCTAAAACGCCTACAATTAATCTTGAAACGCCTACACATGGTAGTTCTAAACATCCAAGTTATACTCTTAACACGACTAAAGGTAATCCTGAAAAGTCAAAAGTAAGACTTAATACGCCTAAAGTTAGGACGTTACAAACTATACCAAGGGCTTTATACAAGTATATCAATCATCCAAGCCAACAACAAATTTAAAGCTAAACATTCGAAGCACTTTAGTTAAATATCTTTTTTATTTATTTTAGTTTTCATATCTAACTGTAAGCAAAGATGCGGTTTGTCATCTGGTTAGTCAATAAAACAAATATCATTCTGATCAGCCTATAGATTTAGGCCTGAAGTCACTAGTTATATACAATGATCACGGTGATATACTGTAGGTTCCCGCAATGACCTTTGTGAACTAAGTTAATATCGGCCGACATTTCCCCATTGAGGAATGGTTCGCACGGTGTGCAAATGAGTCACGATGGTTAAAAATTCATCCTGAACAGAGTGTTGGTAATCGGCGTTTCCGTCTGTCGCGTACAATTCGCGCCTCTTGGTAAATGTCACCCGTTCAGAATTTAAATTACTCTTAAATGTAACTTCCCGTCGACACAGAGTTGGGAAAACGGGTGATTATAATCTTCTTAGAACTCTTTCTTAAGCATCGATATATGAGGCTCTTATAACGCTCAACAGAATATCACAATCCCTCAGACGACGTCTCAGACAGTTCAATTTCTGTACGTCTAAGAATGCAATTTTATAACAGCGAAATGAGCTTTCTAATCTAATCTAATCCAATCTAATACAATCCAATCTAATCCAATAAAAGCAATCCAATCTAATACAATCCAATCCATTCTATTATAATCTAATATAATCTAATATAATCCAATCTAATCCAATCCAATCCAATCCAAATCTAATCTAATCTAATCTAATCTAATCTAATCTAGTGACTTCTATGGCACCGTTATTCACAATGACCAAGACATTAGTCGATGGTTGCTTTGACTAGAATCGCAATCGAAGGTTATAATCCATTGGAGAGACTGGGTCGAAAAACAATAGATCAGAGAAAACTAGAAGCAGGCTACGGTGGTTGGCCTAAAAGCCCTATACAAACTGAAAGAGATGAGTCGACTTTGGACCTGAATGATATCAAAGAATAGACAGAACGAACAAAAACGAATGGGAAACGAATTCCAAAACGTCTTCGTCGTCAGGGACCCTCCATTCGACCAATCCTTCTCCTGCAGCAAATTCTTCTGCCTGTCTCGAATTCTCCGTTCTTCTCGAGTCTGCGCTTCTCCGCTGGTATCTTCCTCTCGTCCGATCGAGTCTATGGCTTAGATTCGTCAGATTGCCCACGTAGGCTACTTAAAATTGTGCTCACCGGAAACAGCGTGTCTCTGCCTGCCAACAGCGTCTCAATTTTGGATTATCTTGCATGACTTTGGTCAAGGCTTGACCCTTAACAAGTGGCTTGGCCCTTAACTGCATGACTTGGCCGATAACTGCATGACTTTGTCTATACCTACGTTGCTGGGCCTATAGTAATAATTTCAGTTTAACGAAACTGTGTGATAACAAAGATCACTAGCGTCGCCCTCCTCCGTTACCCAGGCTTGTGACTGGCACTTCCAGAGTACGAGCAGTTACTGAGTTTCGCTTGGCATATACTGCGTAACTGTGGATAATCATTCGACGTAGCATCATGAGTGAACATGGGGCCCGCTTTCATCGCCATCTCTGTCATCATTGTCGTTGGTCTAAATAATAGACTGTCACTTTCACGTATTTCGCATTTTATGACTATAGTACTAATGTAATCAAATTAATTATTTTAATTATAGAATAACATTTTAAAATAGAAACAAGTTATTTGAACGGAGCGAAATCGCTGCAATGTATTTACATTATATTACAGCTTATTTCGACTTAACTTCCCTTTTCTTATCTTGTCCCTAGCTTTAGCGTATACCTTGCTTTACCTTACTCGACTTAAACTGGACTAACCTACCTTAAATAAACTAACCATGAACCATCCTTACTTTACTTAACCTAAAGTTGCCTTACCTCGGTTGCCTGAACTAACCTACTTGCCTTTCCCTCTTTCTCTTCCTTTCCTTCAGAATGCAATCTATGTAATCTAATCTAATCTATTGACTTTTATGGCTCCATTATTCACAATGACCAAGACATCAGTCAATGGTCGCTTCATGTAAAATCGTTATAATCCATTGGAGAGACTAGGTCGAATAACGATAGGTGAGAGAAAACCTGAAGCAGGCTACGGTGAGTTTCCTTATAGCCCTATACAACCTGAAAGAGACGCGTTCATTTGTTCATTCGCACTCATTTGTCTTCCTGGAAGAGAAACAAAGATAGCATTCTTTAGAGGGAATGTAGGGCTTCATTTGCATACCTACATCTTTGTCTTTTGAATACCGGAATCGAGTTTGGACCTGAATGATATCAAAGAATTGAGGGACAAATTCCAAAGCGTCTTCGTCGTCATGGAACCTAGATTCGACCAATCCTTCTCCTGCAGCAAATTCTTCTGCTTGTCTCGACTTCTCTGTTCTTCTCGACTATAGTTTCAGCCGAGGCATCGCTATGCATTCGCAGCCTTCGTAAGCCTATTGCCCGTCTAGTTAGTTATCAACTGCTCTTAATATCTAAGACCGGAAATTGGCTGATCTTCGAAACTTCTCTCGTTCATAGCCGTCGATTTAAAGTATCACTCGGCTCACAGCGACACGCCCACCTTATACAGCATTGGACAACTGGCCAGTTGTTGCTGCATAGCGTCTGGACTTCTATTAAGCTGTTTTTCAACATTGTACTAACTTCCGTTCAGATCAGTGTCCTTATAGAGTGACGCTAATTTGAGACAGCATGCGCCACATTGGTCTCTGCCTTTTCAAGACATTACTGTAAGAAGCCACACTAGGCTATGCTTTCGCCAGACTGCCTTCTAGAAGCCACATCAGTATCGGAAGTCACTTTTCTATTCTGTTTTTAAATATATAATATATCAATATATATATATATATATATAGAGAGAGATTAATATATATATATATATATATATATATATATATAGAGAGAGAGAGAGAGAGAGAGAGAGAGAGAGAGAGAGAGAGAGAGAGAGAGAGAGACAGAGACAGAGACAGAGAGAGAGACAGAGACAGAGAGAGAGAGAGAGAGAGAGAGAGACAGAGACAGAGACAGAGACAGAGACAGAGCAGAGACAGAGACAGAGACAGAGAGAGAGAGAGAGAGAGAGAGAGAGAGAGAGAGAGAGAGAGAGAGAGAGAGAGAGAGAGAGAAAGTAGTAGAACCTCATAGAGTTGCGGGTGCGAGTGAAACCTGGTTTGTTGGCGGACTCCAATAAGTAAACACAGCATGAATCCGGATTCGATAAAAGACTGTAGGAAGTAGATAATCGCTTAATCGAACGGAAGGTTCTTCGTGGGGAGTCCCAACTTATCGTTCAGTTAATTTGCGGTGGAATTCCCTCGTGGAGAGGAGTATGAATTGTAACGGAGGTATGGATGAGGCACTCAGGGAGGAATTTGAGCGTTTAAGCGGCAATTAAGTGGGCGGAAAGAGATGCAGAGGAATGTCATGCGAACCAGTGGAACCCACCTGGAGCATCTAATATGGTCTAATCTAATCTGGAATGTTCTGAACGCTACAGTATCGATACTGAATTACAATGTGTAGTGCTGAATTTCAGGTTACTGGCCGTTCGGTCTGGTCTTCTGCAGCATATGGCAAGTTTCGGACGTCACAATGTGTACTTCTTCCATAATGCACATGTGCACGATCTCAATGGACCGCTATATGGGTATCAAGGACCCGCTGAAGGCGCGCAACCGGTCACGATTTACCGTTGCCGTCAAGATAATTACCGTCTGGCTTTTATCGTTGGCTATCGCCTCGCCGCTCATCTTCCTCGGTCTGTACCGACCGGATGAGATCCTCGGCCATGACCTCCAGTGCGCCATCTTCAACACCCATTTCCTCGTCTACGGATCGTTGGCTGCTTTCTTTCTGCCACTCCTCGTCATGCTTGTTACCTATTCTCTGACGATACGGATGCTGAGCGAGCGTGCCAGGCAGCTGGAACGACGAGAGAGGGAGGGTATGCGTCGATCGTTGTCAAGGAAACGCGACCGGAAGTTGCAGCTGCCGGACCCTGTGGAGGGTTCGACGACGACGCGAAGTGCGACGTCTAGCGGCGGAATGACGACGATCGGCGATGGCGGGTCACCGGAAGAGGTTACCAGCAGACAGAGTGAATCCGGAAGTGGAATGTCGCCGAGCGGAAGTGGGGAAAGCGGGAGCGGAAGTGGTAGGTTTGTGGTAGAAAGTGGTAAGGACGGAGTTGGTCAAAACTCAATCCAAAGTTGTTCATCGGTGACTGGGAGCGGTGAGTTAGAAACCGGAAGTGTTCCAAACAGAACCGGAAATGGTCATTTAGCGATACAAGTGGGGTTTCGGAGGCTGTTCTTGAGCGTCGACAACGAGAACAAGATGACTACCAGTTGCCTCGTGAGGACTTCGCGAAGGTCAGACCTTGCTAGGTCACACTCTGGACCAGACGACGAGAAGATACCGGAAGCGGATGGACGACGGGAGGTGAAGGCCACGAAATACGAGAGTGAACGTCGCATTCCAAACGGAGTGTCTTTCGTAGCGGAAGAAGAAGATCGGGATGTGGTCCAGTACAACGATCTGTGTGACTGCCCGGATGCGAGTCAGGACGCCGAGGAGCTGCTGATCCGAGACAATGCGGGAACGCGATACCGCCACTCCTGGATCCTCAGCGATCCAGCTCGTCCCTTCGTCATCATCAGCGTTCCCGAGAGACATGGTTCAACCAACGATCCAGATTCTACCACCACGACCGCCGCTGTAACAACCGCCTCTTGTTCTTGCTCTCCTTCCGCAGTTCTTTGTTCCTGTGCTTCTTCCACTTCCGCTGGTCCTTTATCGAAGTTCCGATCGCTCGTCAGGACGCACACGACAGCGATCCGGATCGCTGGACTGCTCCTGCCACGCCCTCGACATTCATCGACGAACCAGCCACATCCGTCTTCGACGTTGAGTTCCGTCAAGACCGAGCAGAAGGCGGTCAAGGTCCTCGGGACGATGTTCTTCCTGTTCGTCGCCTGCTGGGCCTCGTTCTTCACCGTCAACCTGGCGATGGGACTCTGCTCCGACTGCCAGTTCCACGAGACGATGTTCAAGTGCTTCCTCTGGCTCGGCTATTCGTCCAGCATGCTCAACCCCATCATCTACACTGTCTTCAATAAGGCCTTCAAGGCGACCTTCGTCCGCCTGCTGACCTGCGGACCCTGCAGGGACTGGACGCAGACCGGTGCTGCCACCTACCGAATCCGACTGAGCGATCGGAAGCCTCGTGCCAAGAACCCCAGCTGGACCAGGTCGAAGACGGTTAGGCTGAAGGAGACGAAACTCTGAAGGAGCGCCGTCGAGAGACACTTAGAGGACACTCTAAATGTAAACTGCGTTACATTATATCGCATTCTACTGCCCTGTATTACTTGCCAAGGAAAGTAAAGTTCAATTTAATTTACTGCATTTTTACAGCCACACTAAGATTGTTTCGTATCTTTTTGTTTTCAGAGACTTTATGTGGAAGAAGGCTTGCTAGGCCTGTATCCAGATAGTAGAAGAGAGGCTCCTAAACGGTGCATACATACATACATACATACATACATACATACATACATACATGCATGCATGCATACATACATACATACATACATACATACATGCATACATACATACATACATACATACATACATACATACATACATACATACATACATACATACATACATACATACATACATACATACATACATACATACATATACATACATACATACATATAAAATTGGCTCTGTTTATCTTTAATGCGTCAAACCACCGAGATATTAATAGCACTTGTCTTTAGCTCACCATGCAAAGACGTCTCGAAAATGACCCCTTGTTGCTCCATTACTACAAAATCCTAGACGATTTAAAATGTAGAACCATACTTGAGCAATTATCAATTTAAATGGTCAGTAAAATTCAGGAATCTAGATACAATTTACGGATTACTGAAGATTCCTAAGTTTTACTGAATATATATTAAACCTATACCTCATGAATTCTATATAAAATTCTGAATTTCGTCTTAAAATTTTTTTACCTCACTTTTAACAAAAATTATAATTAGCAACTGCAAGGCCTCACAACAGGTGGTTGATCCTCGGCCGCCCAAGCGTCAATCATTATGCTTAAAATTATTGAACGTCCTAACAAACGACACCCTACATTAACTTGACAGAATTCTCTTTTTGTTGATGACCTATGTAGTGTCTGGAATGATCCCTTACACCCGTTGTTGCCAACCTGTCTAGGTCAAGGCGCCCTTACTCGAGCTGATTAAGGGTGCAGGTTTACGGTAAACTCCCAGAATTATTCAATATAATATTAATTCTTTTTACGTTAAACTATTATTATCTTAACCGAAGTAGCTCCTTAGACGTTAACACATGAAATAAATCATACTTTACAATGTCATAATATCCTGTATATTAAACCCAGAGATAAGAAACCACCCTACCATATCAAAAACGCAATCCCATTAAGCTAGATGCTCAGGCTTCAATTGATTCTCTTTAATACGAGTAAGTTAAATATTATAAATTAGATATAATGAGAGGTAATTCTATATGTAGATCTATCCGATTCATTGATTAACTCTACAGTCATCACTAAAGTCTCAATGAAGATTGAGATTCAGTTTTAAATTATAAGAGAAAGCTACCAGCTTTCGATAAATTTTAGTACTCACTTTTTCGGAATAAATTCGAAAGACGTAGGATTTTAGAAACATCTTTAATCAATAAATAATTATTGGATATTCTGGTAGATTCTACAAAGGGCTACCTACAATTTTCCCCCAAAAGACCGATAAATTACCAGCCGCATTTTAACGCTGAATCCATTAAACGTGTGCTAACTCATTCACCGACCCCTTGAGATTTAGATAACAAGCCCACAGATTCGAGGTTTTAGAAATCTAGGCTAGCTAACCTCACTAACAAATAACGAAAATTAACTTACCCTCCGTTTTATTCTTCAAGCCCACAGATTCGAGGTCTTAGAAATCTAGCTAGCCTCACTAACAAATAACGAAAATTAACTTACCCTCCGTTTTATTCTTCTAACTCCTGGACACTATAAACCTACCTTCTGGCAGCTTGGAACTAAGAAGCTGGTGGTTTTCAGATCTTCATTTTCCTCTCACTCGTTGATATTAGTGATGTATGATTAATGTTATTCTATCTAGTCATTATTTTGTAATTTCTTAATAATATTGTACTATGTGACCAATGTTAATAACGCCTAATTAACATTCAAGATGCATAATCAATATTTATAGTGAAATCTGGTTAATTCAGAGTCAGTTTGTGTCTGCTCTATACGCAGTCGTAACTCTGTAGAATGTATTTCCATTGTATCTATTGTTTGCCACATTCTTTGCTTTCATGCAGGAAGTTCGTGTAGGAATTTATGTAGCACACGCACACAAGAGAAATGCCTTCGACAGCTGTGTAAGGGGTATTGTTCCCTCCGTCATGAAAACACCGAATCATTCCAGCGAGAGTATTTATCTTTGTCAGAGGATTCCCATTGTGTTTTAAGCCTCGTGTTTGGCCTTCAACTCATCTTCAACCTTCTGTCAATCTCAATGAGTCTAACTGTATTCGTCACTCTTATACGAATTCGCAAAATACATTGAAAGATCCATTCAGCAATTCATTAAAGTGATCAATTAATTAAATGCATTCGATGATCAATTCATTCGATCAATTCAATGGTTCGTTCGTTTAATTCATTCAATGATCAATTCGTCAATTCATTCATTGTCCCACTGATCAATTCATTCGATGGTCAATTTTTTAATGCATCAAATGATCAGTTTATTCAATTCACTGAAAAACAAATTCATTCAATTGACTAAGTGATCAAATCGGCAATTCATTCAATGACCCACTCATCAATTCATTAAATAAACAGTTTACCAATTCATTCAAAGATCCACTAATCAATTCATTAAATGATCAAGTCACTAATCAACCAACTCCTAATTCAAAGACCAATTCACCTACGCATTAATGCTTCAATTCGTCTATTCATTAATTGATTAATTCGTCAATTCGTCAATACTGCTACTACTACTAAAGACCAATTCTGCAATTTATTAAAAGAATAATTCGTCAAGTCATTCAATTATCTTTCGCCAAATCATTCAAAGACCAGTTCTTAAAACTCATTAATTTTAAAGAACAAGTAACCAATTCATTCAAATACCAATTCATGAATTCAATGAAAAAATTATTTTTATTGAATTCATTCATTCATGAAGTCATATATTCATTCAAAGACCATTTAATCAATCACTTATAGACTAATTGATTGCTGTTGTTGTTGCTGCTGCTGCCGCTGCTGCTGCTGCTGCTGCTGCTGCTGCTGCTGCTGCTGCTGCTACTGCTACTACTACTACTACTACTACTACTACTACTACTACTACTACTACCTATTTGCCCGTCCTAAGACGGTAAATGTTATTGCTTAACATGCTCTCTTCTGCTCACTGTGCTCTCTTTGAAATGGAGCCTCCCTGGCGAAGGATTTAATATACTGCGGAACAACAGAGATCTTGCGACCTCTAGCGGTGACTACTTGCTGGCTGAGCCAGTCTCGCATCCCTCTGCCTCCAAACTACCTCTTTCTCCCCTTCATCCCTCCACTCCCCTGGCCCGTTGAGACTCGAGCGTAACAACGGGTAACACTACGCAATGCGCATACACATTACACACATTTCTGTGCGTTTATGTTAATATTTTCCGGTCCCTCCTCCGCTCCCCTCCCTCCCCTCCCTCCACCTCTTCACTCTCCATCTCCCCTCCCTCCGTCTCACCCTCTGACTACCCCTTCCCCTGCCTCTCAGTTAGCCTCTATCTCCGCCTCTACCTCTCCCACTTTCCTCCGCCTCTATTTCTCAACTTGAATTGATTGCACCAGACCTATGTTCGGTTCTCAGTAACGGTTGTCAGAGCAAGGTTCGGAATAAATAAATAAGATCGCATGTGCAACGTTAGCGCTGTTTTAAACGCTATAGTAGGCCTACAGAAGTATCAATAATCCAATAGGTCTACCCTTTCGTTCTCGATTCTGGTCCTGTGGTGAAATATTTGGCAGTGACAGTTATTTTGGTTTGAAGCAATTTCAAACAACGACAATTAACTCAGGTGCATTCGTACAACTTAAGTAGGCTTCTTGGAGAGGCGCTATATAAATTTCCGGAATGAAACTATCGCATGGTTGATAGATGCTTGCACCTTAGTTTACTTACTTATTGTTTTGTGTTGCATATCCTGGTGACGTCATTCATCTTGCTGTATTTGACGTCGGAGGAGGGAATTCGTCACCAACAGCTTTTGGGCAAAGTCAACGAGGTTATAGAAGAAATTACGCCTTTGGTAACTGCAGATTTGTTTAATTGAACCAATTTTAGCCTTAAAAGTAACTATGGAACTGCCAGGCGGACCACACAATTTTAAGCCATACACGTCATTCACATGTCATGCAATTCCAGAACGAGGCCATTATCATATCTAACATGGCGGCCATAAGGGAGCGTTCTGTTGTGCTGGTCAACAGTTTTTTAAAAGCTTTAATAATGAAAATTGCAGGAAACTGTTAAACGAATAATGTTTATTCTTACAAAGCGTGGTGCCTAAACGTTAGAATCCGTAAAACAATGTGACATTGTGTCGAAGAAGGCTGCACGTGCCAAAAGTGAGCTATTACACCCCTACATATGCACGCTTGCTGCATATCATCATATATTCGTTTAATGTGTAAACAACAGACATAACCCTGTAGGTGTACATAGAAAATAAAATACATCTAGATATTATAGTATGAATTAATAATAGCTTAGTAAGAGTTCAGGAATAACATACGAGATATAAAATTTCGTGAGTCCTTGTCAGGAAGGTTAAAGTTATGTGGTCTGACCAGTGCCAGATTAACTATGGCGCAACTGGCGCACTTGCGCCAGGCCTTCTTTCGGGGTAAAAATTAAAAAAATTTGAGAAATCCGATTATCCAATCGAATTTGTTTATATAAGTCACAGTCCGGCTTATTTAAAATGTCTAATTTCTAAAACAAGCATTGCATATAAAATTTGGTGGCATTATAAAAACAGGCCTTCTACAGTACTACTACTATAATGATGACGTACTAATTAATTGTGTACTGTAATGATGACGTATGACGTAATCAATTTATGCGCGGATCGACCCCATCACCAAATAAATAAGACGACACAGTTTATGTTCCATGTAATATTATTATCTACTATTTAGTGTTTATGTAGCTGCTTATTTCTTATTTTAATTTTTAAACAAATAAAATAAGTAGGCCTAAAGAAAATGAAGAAATTTGAGTCCGGTTGGCAGAAACGTCAAAGAAAACGCGAACTTGAAGAGGTAGGCAAACAGCAACGTGGTAGTATTGATAAATTTCTGGCAGTAAAAACACGAGAAGTGCCGCAATTTATAGATGGTGTCGACTCAGCGTCAGAAGCTGGATGCAGTTCAGGCTTAGGCCGCTCAGCAGTGTTAGCACTAATGCCAACAACAGACACCCTTGATTTCAGCAATGATATCATTGATATGCCTAAATCTGAAACTACCATAGATCTACCATTAAAACAAGAGAATCAATCTGTTGGAAACGTGCCACAAACAGATGCTGCTCTGTGGACTATAAATGAAGATTTGGTCAGTTATTGGCTGCAGATGGGACCTGAACCATGTCGTAATCAAGATGGCATGTACTCTAAATCCATAAAACAACATGGAAATAAAGTAAAATTGAATAGTAGGCCTACCAAAAGAAAACTAAACGATTCTGCTTTTTTACGATCACACCAAACGGGGAAAAAATTCTTAGACATTGGCTCTTGTATTCGCCATCAACTGGGCGCTTATTTTGTTTTGTTTGTAAACTTTTTATTTCAAGTCATTTAAAACGCATAAAATCATCTTTGAGGTCAACAATGGGCCAG
The DNA here is from genome assembly GCA_020284085.1 of Aporrectodea caliginosa. Lineage (NCBI taxonomy): Eukaryota > Metazoa > Annelida > Clitellata > Crassiclitellata > Lumbricidae > Aporrectodea > Aporrectodea caliginosa. Next base: position 1,171,446 of record JACEVL010000839.1, read on the forward strand.
GACAGATTGGCAAATTTAACTCTTTTGAACATTGAGTCGGAAATCTTGACAGATCTTGACTTTCAAGATATCATTGATTCTTTCTCTACTTTAAAAGCGCGAAGGAAAGACTTTTAAACTCGACGAACATTTTTGAACAGTTGAACTGTAACAAGTAAAATTAAAAAATCTCCTATGATCCTATCACAGCTTCATTTTGTGTTCATAAATTATTAAAGTATGTTTTTCTATATAATTAATTTTTTCCCCATTTTTTTTGATAATTTGATTGGATAGAGGCCATTAGAGGGCCTACTTTAGTTTTGTTGCATTGTTTGCGCCAGGCCTCTAAAAAGTTAATCCGGCACTGGGTCTGACCCTAAGAAAATAGGGCGTAAAATGTTGATTAGGAAACATGCATCTGAGTGAATGATTCTCATTTAAGAGGACGGCCTTAAAGAGTGAAGTGTCTGCGTTATAAGCAAGAACATTCATAGAAGGAGAATCTGACTGAATAAAACCAGAGCGTTTTAATATGACCACAAATGACCAATGATTTCTATCCCCACTAAATAACCGGGCTCAATCCCTCTCCTTCCGACCTTCCCTTCCCCCTCCCGGACCCGGCCTCCCCTCTTTCCCAGGTCCCATATTGTCGACGTGAGTTTTAGCTCATTTCTGATTAGATAAATGTGTCTGAAATTCATAGGTTTAGTCTGCTAAAATAAGCATATTAAATTAGTGGCGAATCAACACACTGTGGTATTGTATTTGTACAGACACAACTTGCACGTGCACGAAACAAGTGACACAGTAACTTGTATAAGGTGTGATAAAAATTGAAAAGCAACCTTTTCTTCCCTGTATCACAGGGTTCAACTTGCGCTCACCCTGAATAGGGATAAAAAACCTGCAACTGACTGAAGTATTTGTCAAACATCACCCAAGTCTTTCCAATGCATAGGCCTACTGACTGTTTCTTAGTATAGTGCACTCACTCAAATGCTCCACCTCTAATAATAAAATAAAGGAACATGAATGTCATGCAGTCATTCATGAAGTGAACTTTTTCTGTTACGCTAATTAGATTCATTCAATTTGGAAGGTGGCGCTGCTAAAAGCCTATCCGTTATGACTTATGAAGCTCGTAATAAACTGGACTCATTTCATTTTAGTGTGTGGGGCTGCTATCGCACTACGCACTAAGAACATGGATGTTGACTCATTTAATTTCAGTAGGTGGTTCTGTTGTCGCACTACGCGTTAACCGTCGCGTCAGATTTTCCGTATAATCAAAGTTGGGTTGCACGATAGTTTATTGCCGTTCTGTTCAGCATGCGGGTAGTGGGCTTACGGCCCGCGGGTTGACTTTTAAAATTCTTCTCGGCCGTCTTAGGACGGGCAAACATCTAGTACTTCCAGTAAGGTACTCTCCATTACTCTCTTCACTAACCTTGTTAAGCTTGCACATCTGTAGTTGCGAGACTAACTTTCTGTTTCCTTTTTGATCGGACTATTTTGGTCATTGGCGATTTTGTTAGGACTATTTTGACAGAGCTATTTTGTCTGGTCTATTTTGACGGGATGCCGTTCGGTACAGTATTCTCATGTGCTGTTTGAGAAACAGTGGAGTGTTGCTTCATCTGGTAGAAATCATGATATGCAGTTTCATTTCGTTATCATCATCTTCGTCGTCGTCGTTGCCATCATTATCACCGTCATCATAATGGTTATCATCACCATCATCATCATTGTAATCGTCATCATTATCGTCAGTTCCTGATGCCAGCCTCTGCCATCCAACATCTGCCTTCGTTTCTCTTTCCTTGAAGTGTTTCATGCAGTTCATTGTGGAGAATTTGGCTGCATACATGTAATTTGTATGAAATCTATAACTCACTGTATACCTCTGTCTGCTTGTCTGTTTCTGTCTGTCTGTCTGCCTGTCTGCCTGTCTGTCTGTCTCAAGCAATATGGCAGATCAAATCTCCTGTTATGAAAAATATTTCTTTGTTTCTTTGTTAATTCTTTATGAGCTTGTAAAGCCCAGAGGCAATATTCTTATCTCCATCTGGAAGGTCTACTCTTATTATTTCCAAATCAACCTTTTAGTTATACCCAGTTTAGTGTATCTAAACAATTAATTAAATTTATAATGTTGCTTACTTTGTTTTGTATCTGAAGTTGCAAGCAAGAACCTGCAATGATGAAAGATCAACTCAAATGCAGATTTTGCAACAAAACATTTGGAGGTAATCACAAACTCACAATTCATTTGCGAAGTCACACTGGAGAAAAACCATATAGCTGCAATTTATGCCAGAAAGCATTTAAACAGAAGTATCATCTGCATTATCATACAAGAATCCACTCTGGTGAAAAGCCATATGAGTGCAGTTCTTGTCACAGAGCATTTGCATGGAAAAGTGCTCTGAAGATTCATACAAGAACTCACACTGGAGAGAAACCTTACAATTGCAATTTATGCCACAAAGCATTTAGACAGAAACAAAGTCTGGATTACCATACTACTAGAACTCACTCTGGTGAAAAACCATACAACTGCAATGTGTGTCAAAAAGCATTTGTTCGAAGAGATGTTCTTGCAATCCACACAAGACTCCACACTGGAGAAAGCCATACAAATGCAATTTATGCCACAGAGCATTTGTCCTTAAACATCAACTGGATTACCATACAAGAATCCACACTGGAGAAAAACCATACAACTGCAACTTATGCCACAAAGCATTTAAAAAGAAACAGCATATGGACTACCATACAAGAATCCACTCTGTTGAAAAGCGATACAAATGTGTTTTATGTCAAAAAGCATTTGTGCACAGTGGTAGTCTCCAGATCCATACAAGATCCCACACTGGAGAAAAGCCATACAAATGTAGTTCTTGTTGCAAAACATTTGCAATGAACACTGCTCTGACCAAGCATACAATAATCCACACTGGGGAAAAACAATACAAGTGCAATTTATGTGGCAAAGCATTTGCCCACAAACAAAATCGGGATTGCCATACAAGGATCCACACTGGAGAAAAGCCACATGTGTGCAGTATATGTCACAGAGAGTTTGCACAGAAACATTCTCTAAAGGAACATTCAAGAAAGCACACTAAAGAAAGACCATACATTTGTCTGTCTTGCAACAAAATGTTCTCATACCTTGGTAATCTTCATGTGCATTCAAGAACCCACACTGGAGAAAAACTGTACAAGTGCAATTTATGCGAGAAAGCTTTTGGGTGTAAATCTGGCCTCAAGAACCATGTAACAACACACAGTGATGGAGAATTGGACAGGAGTAAATTATGTCAAAGCACTGTTTGGAGCATGACTGAGAGATACAACAATGATGGTTTGGGGATGGCAACTGGAGAAGCCATGCAAGAAGTTTCATCTAAGCAGAATAAGAAACCAAATCCAGATGAAAAACAACTGTCTGCAGATCTTTCGAGAACTAGTAGTGACATAAATCACTTTATGTTTAGACCTTATGGCTGTGGAATGTGTGATGAAACGTTTGAAATTGAAAAGAATTTTGCAGGACATTGTTATGATCACTTCTGTGAATATCCTCAGGAAGATACATTTCTTAAAGTCTTTGAAATACGCCTTGTAAGCTACTTTCCTTAGACATGCCTCGGATTCAGATTTTCTGGCCTTTATAAAAATATACAGATAATACTATAATTATCAGTTCAGAATTTCTCATATTCATTTGCTGTAAAGGATTAGCAGCTACGAAACAATGGAGAGAAAAGTAATAATAGTGTAATCAGTGGTGAAACAATTTAGTAAGTTAATCAGTTCTATTGTTTTGGAAGCGTGATAAAAGACGAATACAAATGCCATGCTGAGATCAAAGCAGTGTGATTTTCGTTAACGATAACGATAACGAAAATGTTCGTTAACGAAAATAAAATGACTTCGTTAACGATAACTATAACTATAACTAAAAAATATCATTAACTATAACTATAACTATAACGAAAATAACACTAACGAAAATTCATCTTTATTTTCGTTAATACAAAAAAATAAAAATAGGAAGTGCAATATGGACGATTCGACATAAATGAGAACCAAAAATGCGAAATTTTTATTGTGAAATTTGTCAGTTACTTTTGAAACTCGTGTATTCATGAAGCTGAATGTACCCATGCTTCAAAGGTTTTCATAGCTCTGAGTAAATTGTGAAACAGCGTATTAATACGCACAATTTTGCTTATGGACTTAATTATTGTAACTAAGTAGTAACTAAAATTAACTAAAATAAAAATCCATTAACTATAACTATAACTATAACTAAAAAATATTACTAACTATAACTATAACTATAACTAAAATAAAAATCATTAACTATAACTGTAACTATAACTAAAATAAAATCTGTAAGGAAAATCACACTGGATCAAAGGTGATCGTAAAAGACCAACGGGGGAAGCTACAAGAGAAGAAAGCTGCTGAGGTCAAAAACTTTAAACGAAGTGTGACACGGTGTGGACCTTACACATAGACCATCAGGGGGGAAGAAATCGACTGCTTGGAGCATTTGAAATGAGGCTATGGAGGAGACCAGCTGAAATCGGTTAGAGAGATCATCTAACAAATGAGGATTTGCTGTGGTTGGTGCAAGATAAGACAACATTCGTAATTACAATCTAGACAGTTGAACTGGATTAGTCACATACGGTACTTCAGGCGAATTAACTCCTGCAGATGGTGCTTGAAGGACGCACATAAAGGAAAGAAAGCCATAGGAAGGCTAAGAACTGTTATGTTTTATTAGATGTTGGATAGATGAAGCAGACTGGGATATAAATCAGTTACAGACAAGGCATGGAACTCTGTACAACTGTATCACTGGATTTTCCTGAACGTATCACAGGCCAGAACTCTGAAAAATGAATAAATAAGGTTAATTAATTATGATTACCACTATATGGTACAACACCTCTTGCCTTATATGGTCATTCTGTTCATTTTCTCATGCTTGTTCATCTACAATAACGCTTGCATAAAAGCCTGTATTAAACTGCTAAATTTTTTGTTCATGTATCAGTTTCAACATTGCTCTCTGTTATTTTGTTTTCCTCGTTACCTGAGAAATTCATGTAGTCATTTCACTAGTTCTGAAGGTCTGTAGAAATGACTGCATAGCCGAGTTAATGTGGAAACGGCACCGTACATGTATTTTTACAATTTAGCCTACCTGTTTCGTGCGCACTAGAACAAGCCAGTTCGTCATCACGGATCTTCTATATGTAAATTCTCATCTTGAATTTAAACACGTGGGTGACCTTGTTAGCGGGACTTGTGTAGTTGATGAACGGACGGATGGACAGAGATAGATAGATAGCCTAGAGGCAGACAGACAGACAGACAGCCAGACAGACAGACAGATAGATAGATAGAAAGACAGACAGACAGACAGACAGACTCGTTCGATAGGCCATCATCTTTCCAATTATTCATTTCATTCTCTACACCCAATTATTCATTTCATTCTCTCCAAGCAGCTTCTCCGACTCCATTGATCATCTTCTCCATGTAGTTACCCAAATCTCTTCCTGGATGACATCAAATCTCCTATGCCTGAACCCCTCTAAAACTGAATTTATACTTATAGGCCTCCGTGAGCAACTTAAGAAAATCCCAGATCCATCTATTTCCATCAACCTTGACTCTGCACCTACCCACACATTCACTGCAAATTCTCCTGTCCGCAACCTTGGTGTAATTTTTGACCAAAACCTCAGCTTCGCCGATCACATCACCCATCTTTCTCGCTCTTGCTTCATGCATATCCGTGACCTCCGTAGAATCCGTCCTATGCTTGACTTCAAAACTGCATCCACAATAGCTACATCTATAGTTCACGCTAAATTAGACTACTGCAATTCTCTTTTCCTAAACATAGATATCACTCAAATAAACCGCCTCCAAGCAATTCAGAATGCCCTAGCCCGTGCTGTCACCAAAACCCCCAAATACCATCACATCACTCCTGTCCTCGAATCACTCCACTGGCTCAAAATTCCTGAACGAATAGAATACAAAATCATCTCACTCACGTACAACACACTTCAAACCTCCCAGCCCTCCTATCTCCGTCAGTTGTTCACGATCCAGCCACTTCGTCCAACCCGCTCCTCCTCCTCCCTAACACTGCTCCGCCCTTCCGTCACCTCATCACTAAAATTTTCCAATCGCTCCATAGCCATGAAAACACTGCTTTTTGACAAATCCTATCCTGAATCCAACACTTCTCCCTGCCTACCTCGCCGTCTGAACACCAAACACCATCCACCTTAGCCGCCTGCCTGTCTGCCTGCCTGACTCTCTGGATTTTGACCCCTGCCTATCGATTTTGATTTTATTGAGCGCCTGTGAACAAGCTGGTTCCCGCGACTTCGCTTTTGTGGGCGCTGTAGAAGTTCCGAGTTTACGATTACGATTACGATCTTTCAGCGGATTATAATTATTAAAATCTACGGATGCACTCGATCGCAGTCGATGCCGTCGTCGCATCCCCATTCCCATAAGCAGCATCTCCTCTGCCCAGGGGTGGACTGGGGAGTTCAAGCGGCCCGGGAAAAAAACAAAAAGCGGCCCTAACTTCATGACTTTTATTTTCTTTGTGCATTTTTTCATGCATACCCGAGGGCCAGTGACCTCCAAAGTCATGGGTCACTTTACAAATTACATTATGCAATAACAAAAAACGATAAATCGCATATATAATTTATAATTATATATAAAATATTAAGAATGCGTCAACTCAAGTTATAAATCAATTTATTCGGACTCACTGTGATGGTATTATTGCTGTTTATAGTATTAGCAACTTCTTTAAGCCGGGTGCCATTTCGGCTACATGATCTATAATTGTGTCATTATTCAGTTCACTTAAAACATCGGTTTCTGTTGACATAAGCATAAAAGCTTCAAGGTGTGTAGATGACAATGAGCTTCGCAAGCGATTCTTAATGTATTTCAATTTAGAGAAAGATCTCTCACAAGCTACTTGGGTAGACGACAGAGTCAATAAAAGTTTATATGCACTAAAGAGATGCTTGTATGCTTGCCCATAGAAACTGTATTTATGTAGTACAGAAAAGCAGCAAACAGGACATTTTTTGCAAAATTTGCATTTTCGAAGTTCCTCACTTTTATCCACAACTTGGTCGTCCCAGTGTTCATGTGGCGAATCTTCACTGTCACTGACGCTGTCCTCTACTGAATCATCGAACATTTGGAGAAGGTATTCGTCGGGGACAGAATTTTTAAATTTGTCCCATTTCTGCGCAAAGTCAGTTAGCTCTTCTCTGAGATTAGTCGCTGTGGCGTTTTCATCGAATTTAACGAGAATACTGCTAAGGCGCTGCATAGCTGATGTAGCCAAACCTTGTTGTTTAATATCTTCAAAGTTCTGTGGATCAAGACAGGCAATATCTGCGAATAAGGAATCGTGACTTTCAAATCGCTTTTCAATAGCTTTTACAATTTTGTCCATGATGCAATTATGAACTTCAATGCGATATCTGTCCGCTGCATTATTTCCTACTACTTCGTGCGTTTTTCTCTCATCAGACATCACTTTTGGTTTGTGTAAACGTTTCTCTACAAAATTTTCCTCAATGGTAATTTCAACATTTTCTTCTTCAAACTTGTTATTAGCCCAGGACACAAATCGTTTGGCACTGTCGAGAACACCATCGAAATCTCTTGAAATATTTTTTAACAACTTAAGAGTACAGTCTACATTACGGTATGCTTGCAGTGCATCCATTCCGGCGGTTTGTAAATAATTAGAAAGCGAGCCTGTGTGGTGGAATATTCGTAGGTATAGTTTTGCAGTGACAACCGTTTCAAACTTGATAAACTTATCCAGTAAAGTTTGAGCTGTATCCCTGATTTTTGCATTGAATGCGTCCGATGCTGCTAGTTCTTGTAACGTATAAATCAATTCAATGAACAATGATGAGTTTGTATCAAGATGTTTTTTAATTACTGGGTCAAATTTTGACAAGAGTAATAATATTTCCAAGAAATTTCCATGATCGATTGTATCGTCGTTTAATGTATATGCAGCATCATTTTTTGACCGATAACTGAGACCACGTTTTCCAATCATTTTCAGAATCTCAATTACTCTTTCCAGCACTTGTCTCTTTTCTTGAACTTCTTGGTACCTTCGTTTACTTTGCTGAGAGAATAAAATGCTATCAATGTCTCTTCCACTTACAGACATTAAATGAGCTTCCACACACTTCTCGTGATATTTGCTGTTTTCATGTTCCTCTATTCTTTGATGCACATGTTTCCAGGAATTCATTCCCGTTGTGAATGAGTTCATATCGTCAGTCTTGCCATATGCTAAGCATACTGTGCAAAACAATGCTTTAGATTCTTTACAGTATGACACCCAATTCCTATTGATACCATTGCTTCTGAAAAATACCCGATACGCATTTGTAAATGGTAGATCAGTTTCACTCACACTAGGTTGTATTGGGTGAAATTTAAAAAACGATTGTAAAGTATTCTGTCGAGGACGTTTGAAATAGTAACTGGTGTTTTTATCATCGATAACTGAAGTTTCTGTCACTTCTTCTGAACTATCATTCTCGGCATTTAGATCTGCCACTGCCAGCGTTGTGTTGTCAGTTAACTCCGACGGCTCCGTAACATTTTCTAAATGTAAGGTGGGAATAAAGTTTGTTGGCACGACTGATTGGACCGAATGCTGATTGTTTTCATCGTTTCGATTTGTGTCGGGTTGTTTACTTGCAGAAGGTGTTTGTTGAGAGCTGGTGTCTTCAGTTTGAATTGGAGTGGCTTTAAATAAATCGACTAGATTTCGGCATTTAGCTCCATCTTTACCAAGAATCTTTAGTTTCTTATCTCTTACTTTCTCCGCACCACCTTTACATTTACGTTTCGGATTTATATCACTCATAACCGTAACATATCTTATTTAATTAATATTACTTATTACTAACTAACAAATTTAAAAGAAATTTTATCAAAACAAACTCAGTGGAAGACGCCGGAAGTAGAATGGAAGATGTAAATTCTTATCTAACATGGCGGCCGCTGGCTGTACGGAGCACTGTAGGTAAGTAAGTATGCATTGCTCTTTTTCAGTTAATTTACAAACCGGTTAACCGAAACTAAAAACCGGTTAACCGATGCCGCAATTTTTTGTAAAAAAACCTGTATCATCTGTACTAAATTGATTAAATTATTATATCACCGGTCCTGGCGGCCCACCGGGAATCTTCCCGGTGTCCCGGCGGCCCAGTCCACCCCTGCCTCTGCCTCATCCTTGGCTGCTGGTGCTGGCGATTATTAAACCATAACATACACACACATGCATACGTACATGCATAATAGTAATAATAATATTATTATTATTTTACCCGAGATATCAAGGAACCCTCGGGTGGCCTAAAAAGTCCGTAGACTGCTGGAAATTATTATTATTATTATTATCATCATCATCATCGTCGTCATCCTCATGGCAATTTTTTTTATTTAGTAACTTCTATCGCGTGAGTGTATAGTGCACAAGACAGCAACCGATGGCGCATCAAGCCCAAGCTGTAATGAGGTCAATATCATCATAATTACCACATCATCATATTGTTATTAGTCAGAGATGGGTAACTATTCGATTAGATGCTAATCGATTAGCTAATTGATTAGACAAACAGCTAATTCTAATCGATTAGTTGTAGTCTGATGCTAATTCTAATCGATTAGCAATTGTCAACTAATTCTAATCGAAAATCGATTAGCTGATCGATTAGATGTTTGAAAATTAAACCGAGAACGCGTTCATTAAGAGTGAGTCTATTAGCCTAATATTGAGTTTGAAGAATATACTTAATTACTTATATATCTGAAGGCTATTTCAGACTTTCAATTAATTATCTGTTCATGGTTATAAAACATGGGAACCAGTACAAGTTCTTATTTCTGCGCCTAGTTCTCCATGCTTATCACAATAGCTGCGCAGACAACTGATGAAAAAAATTATTCAGAATTTATTATTGTTAAAACGTTCTTTAAAAGTATTAAGATAAAAGTGATAGGCCTATCGGAAGGAACAGTTAAATTAGTAGGGAAGTGTAAAAATTCAGTAAAATCGTCAGCGCTAATTGAAGCCAATGTCAAACTTCGTCCGTTACGTTAGGGTGAGTTCAAGTTGACAAAGAAATGGCTGGTTTGTGGACTGTTCTCACATAGCAGTTGTGCAGCTTTAGGTATTGTAATAGGCTACAGCTCTAGGTATTGTAATAGACTGCAGCCTTAGGTATTGTAAATTTGTAATAGGCTACAGGAACTTGCTTTGATTAAAATTTGACAAATTCATGAAGCAAATATGTGTATCGAACTATCAGTTATTGATATCTAGGCCTAATTCTAATTGCTAATCGATTAGCACAAACGCTCTACCTGCAGACCTGAGACCTCTAGTAACTAGTTGTAAGTATTTATAACGAGGAGCCCAATCAACGGATTTTCATCCAAAGTTGACAGCATCATGTTCAGAGTCTCAGGACTATATCAGATATGTGTTTTAGGGTCAAGACAGGCAATTTATTCAGATTTGAATTGATGTGAAAGATTTTAGAGTAAACGAGTCAGACTGCAGGCTGAAGTTAGGTGACATCTAGAAGTAACATATCATCATCAAACTGATATATTTTATATGTCCCTTCAGAAGAGACATATAAAACTGATACGGCCCTTCTAGGATTTAGCAACTCGCTAGTGGCTTAAGCGAGAATGTTCTAGAAGTCTCTATCTACTTACCGCCAAATGTTTCCTATGTAATTGTCGATAGGCAGTTCCGTTGGAAACAGCTCATCCATGCGCCACTCTGGATTGCGAATTACAAAAAAATTCGTGGGAATCTCCTTGCCTTATCTCTGACACCACGGGTCCCACGAATGAGTTTGGTCGTGATGGCAGGTGCAATAACTCTGCATCCGCGATTATAATAGATATTGTTGGAACTTATACATTTTCTCAGACATTTGTGTTTGAAAGGACAAGAAAAATACGGCATGCCCAAAGGTAGGCCACATTATTGTAAGCCAAAGTTGTTCGAACATTGTCGGCGATGGATGGATCCACAGTTTAACGGCAGCTTAAGGCCGTTGCCGCCGACAAAGATTAACATTGTCGGCGATGCTCTTACTTGTTTATAACACATCTTACCATCGACAACGTGGTTGATTGGATTGCGCCACTAGAGTCTTGCTATCATGTATAACACTATAGCAGACATTATTAGGCTACTGTGAGAACAGTTTAGTCTGGCAACAAAGGGCTGAGACCTAATCTCGGAGACGCATCCGTATGTAATGTATTTTTTGAAAATATTACGGAATAATTCATCTTCGGCGACGCCTGGTGTAGCCTACTTTATTAACCTATTAACCTACTCGTTTGAGCATTAAATTTGTCTACATTAGCATTAATTACGTCAGCTAAAACGCTTCCAGACAGTCGTTTCCACAGTAGCGAATTACGTCGAATTAATATTCCTGTTCTCCACTATTTTCTGACGTCACGTGTAATGCTGTGTAATGTAATATAGGCTTAATGTAGGCTAATGTAATCATTGTAATGTAGGCTAAATCTCTCAAATTTCTCCGCGCCACACAAAGTCGCGTCAGAGAGACCATTGCTTAATGCACCAGCGATCAGGGGCTTCTATCCCTATACCGGGCGGGCGCAAGTTGAGCATAGTGAAAAACAGGGTGGGAAGTGTTTCTTTTCAATTTTATCACACATTCTAGAAATTACAGAGTCTTCACTCACAATTCTGTGAAAGACCCATTTTTCTTGTGTAAATTAGTGTGAACCGGTGACATCGTCCGATTAACTCGCCCAATATATATACATGTACGTCGATGGTCGAAAGCATCACGCCTTCAAGTTTAAGCCTACCAGGCTATAGCGACTTAACGGAACCGTCGCGTACTGTCCACAACCAACTAACTGTAACCTTTAATTTACTTGAGCCTTATGATCCTTATCGCATTGTGAGCAACTTTCTTCTCCTTGCCATGGTGCATTAATGCTCGACTCGAGTAGATTGATGAATTTGTTACGCTTCGGCTATTGCAAATGCGAGGTTCTAATCTACTTAATTCACACCCGTTGACTAGCATGCCTAAACATTGAACAACTTTACTGGTAATCCTCCATTTTAGGTGCTTTCGATAGTTATTTTGCATTGGTATCCATTGTTTATGGTCTATTTAAAATGGAAGCTGGATTGGTGAAAATAAATGTTTGCCGCAATGGAAGCTGGATTGATGATTGAAATCGTCGCATAAATATAAGTTGGACTGGTGATAGGCCTATTTTAGCAGACGAAACCTATGAATTACAGACACATTTATCTAATCAGAAATGAGCTAAAACTGTCGGCAATATGGGACCTGGGAGAGAGGGGAGGCCCGGCCCGGGGGAAGAAGAGGGATTGAGCCCGGTTCTTTAGGGGGATAGAAGCCACTGCCAGCGATAAATCAAATCAAGTTCGCATTAGCCATGTTGTTTGGTCCGTTTCGGTTGCAGGTCAGAATCCGGAGTAGGTCAAGCCGAGGAGCCAGAATGGCTCTAGGCCTACAATGAATTCGTTAGTGGAGAGGTCATGGTCAAGCAATGGAGCCAGGATTGGATCAATGGTGTAACAAAGATTTTCAGCGTCCAGGCGCAAGATTTAATGACTGCGTGTGTCTGTTTATATATATATATATATATATATATATATATATATATATATATATATATATATATATATATAGTTCTACCTTTACATATCAATTCGTTCAAAGATCAATCCAGCAATTAAATTCTTTTACGCATTACGCATTACATTGTAGTCTTGCTCCCTGTGGAACATTTTTTATCTTTGAACGTATTATTATTCCTTTTTTTTTTTTCTACTGTCGTCTTGTGCTGATTGTTGTACCGAACATGTGTCATTTTTTTATTCTGTAGTTAAGTTTATCTACTTCCCTCTTCGTCTTTGCTAAAGAACTGGCCATCATCTTGACTCACTTTTCATGAAGTAATTAGGCCCCTGCTCAGCGGGATTAGTCCCTTTAGGTGCGCCTATTGCTCCCATTTAAAAGCTGTTAAACTATGATGATATAATACTCAATGGAAACTATAATAACATGCATAATCAATTGTCAATGTACAATTTCTGGGAACAATAAATGTCTTAAATGTCTTATGTCTAAATGTCCTATGTCTATGTCTTATGTCTTATGTCAATTAAGAATCTCAGCATAGTTTATTTTTTAATTGATAGATTTCACCGCTTGTTCGACAGTCAATGCAACAGCTAGTTAGCTAGTTTGATTAAGTTTATCTTCCATTCGCGAGATGGCCCAACAGCCATTTGCAAACAACACATCCATTCGTCTCTAAGCTTCGTGGTCTTTGGTCGTAAAATAACGCTAAAGACAATCTATAAAAGTCTGTCCAGGTGTCCATGTTCGGCTTAGTTTAAACTAATCAAATCTGATCTTATAAGATATGATCTGATCTCAATTCTGAGTAGTCCGAAAAAATATTGGATTTAGCCAAGGGATTAGGCTGAGCAAGAGATGGATAAATAATAATAATCTTCGTATATTATTTCAAACTGACATGAACGCAGTATGACTAAAATCAAAGTATGAAAGGATGATCACAAGCTATTACAGAAGTCAAATTTAACTGTATGGCAGCTATGCAATGCGCCCATCCGTCCTACTATTTATTTTACAAACGCCATCTGGCGAACGAAAGGCTGAGTTGACCTTTGGGAGGGTAGCGGGAATCGATCCCTGCGTCAATGCTGATCTTCTGCTCTTCGTGCGAGAGTGTTACCATTACCCTAAACGCAACAGAGAACGAGATAGACACTGTGCAAAGAATAGAGACTAAGAAGTTGGCAAGATAGAGAGATAGAGAGAGAGAGAGAAGAGAGAGAGAGAGAGAGAGAAAGACACACACACACACAGAACGAAACAGAATGAAACAGAGATTGAACAGGGACAGAGAGAGAGAGAGAGAGAGGACCAGAGAGAAGAGAGAGAGAGAGAGAGAGAGAGAGAGACACACACACACACACACAGAACGAAACAGAGACAAAGGACACAGGGAGAGGCTGAAAAGGAGTCTGAGATAGTTAGGTAACGACACATAGAAACTGAGATACAAGACCAGAGACAGACAGACACATGAACTAAACCAGAGATAGATAGATAGACAGACCAGTAGATGGATGGATGGATGGATGGATGGATGGATGGATGGATGGATGGATGGATGGATGGATGGATGGATGGATGGATGGATGGATGGATGGATGGATGGATGGATGGATGGATGGATGGATGGATGGATGGATGGATGGATGGATGGATGGATGGATGGATGGATGGATGGATGGATGGATGGATGGATGGATGGATGGATGGATGGATGGATGGATGGATGGATGGATGGATGGATGGATGGATGGATGGACGGACGGAGCGAACGGGTGGGTGGATCGATGGATGGATGGACGATGGATGGATGGATGGATGGATGGATGGATGGATTGGTGGGTGGGTGGGTGGTTAGTTGGGTCGGTGGGAAAATAGATAGACAGATAGACAGACAGACAGACAGACAGACAGACAGACGCGTTCGATAGGCCATCATCTTTCAGCGGATTATTAAAATCTACGGATGCACTCGATCGCAGTCGATGCCGTCGTCGTAGCCCCATTCCCATCAGAGCAGCATCTCCTCCTCTGCCTCATCCTTTGCTGCTGCTGCTGCTGGCGATTATTAAACCGCCTTCTCTCCTCCGGTCCGTACATCAGTAGTTCCGCTTGCCGCGCGTTCTGCGATTGCCCAGCCATCACCAGCCGATGTTGCTGCAGCTGAAGGCATGGCTGCGATGCTGTAATGTTGATGCCAGAGACATAGACAGACAGAGACAGAGACAGGTACTTATGCAGGGACACAGTCACATATACTGAGACAGACGTATACAGACATAATGAGAGAAAGGAAGACACAGACCCATAGACGGACAGACACACGGTCGTCTCCATGCTGTAGATTTCGGTCTCGGCAAGAAGGACGCATCGATGGCGCTACTGTCTCAGTACACGAATAAGAACACGCAAGGTCCAATGCAGAGATACACAGACAGGAACACGATAGATAGACAGAGACAAGGATACATCCTCATTTGGATAAATCATTTGGAGACTTCTTCGAAAACGGATTATTACATTATATTACATTACATGCATCACTTTACGTGGCTGGCCACTTCGTAGGAAAACAATATGTCATGTTCTGGCGTCCGGTTACTTCTGACCGGAAGTCCACAGCCGATCCGCCGCTAACCAGAGGATTCGAACCACTATCATCGGCTGCTCTTCTGTCGACCTTTACCATTCTGGCGATGTGCTGCTACTACTGCCTCTCAGCGCAACCACAACCACCACCACTTCCGGTCAGAGAACAACAGGAAGTAATGCAATTACCACTTCCTCTGGAGGAATATGGAACAATTCCTGCCAGAAGAAGCACCGTTTCCGTTTAGGGAGGAAGCGGAAGTAGCAAAAGTTTCACTTCCGGTTCAGAAACCTGATTCTTTGATGGATCGCGATTCGGCGGACAAGGTCAAGCCCAAGGTCATCGGATCAACGACTCAAGGTCAATGGTCCACGTTTTTGGCGCAATGGATCATGACACGAGGTACACGTTTCCGATCTACTGAATCAAGTTCCGGTTACGCCGGACCTGGATCAGCATCGAGGGCTAAGAGATCCGCGTCCATAAAGCAGCGTCCCGAGCTCATTGCTGTCCGAAGGCATGCGTTAAAACCTTCTAGATCTTCGTTCAGAACTGTAAGGTCCTCGTTAGAAGCTCAAAGACCCAGTTCGAAGGTCCCAGAACCTCATTCACAGCATATATTTCATCGTTCTTAAGTCCGACGTCTTCGTTCAAAGGTCCAAGGTCTTTGCACGAAGGTTCAAGGTCCGGAAAGCCCACATCGTCTTCGAACCATGCAATAGAAACGTTCAATACCTCCCTCGAACTTCTTCTCCGTCTCGAATACGACACACTTCCACGATCTCCCGCCACTCCTCACTTAAAACACAACTTACCTCATCGCCGAATGACGTCACGGTCACCTGTTAGGGTCACGAACCCGGAAGAACATCAGCGAAGCGAGCAGCCTCGCAGGATTCGACCCCGACATCGCCTTCGACACGGACGTCATCGTCTGACTACCGCGTCACATCCGGCGCAAAGGCCTCTGGGAGGCAACGGGGACGACCCCGTGACATCCCGGATTAGCCACTTCCGCTGCGAGACCGGATGTAGAAATGGCCAGAAGCGGCGGCACGGTCGCCATAGCAACGGACCGGAAGCCAGGCGGCGTCGTATACAAGAACGCGTGGTAGGTCGTGAACCGGACGTCAGCAACGGAAGTACGTCATCAACTGTCTCTTTGAACTCAGGCGTCGTCTGCGGTTCAGTGCCTTCTGTTAGATCGCGAAATGACGCGGTTGTTCTGTTCCGGGAAGGATCTCTTCCTCCACAACGGATCTTTCTCTTCCACTCTTTCCTCATCTTCCTCTCTCTGCTCCTCCCCATCCTCACTCTCCTTCTTCTCCTCTTCTTCCTCCTCCTCCTCCTCGTTCAAACGACGTATTCAATTTCTCGCCGTTCTTCGACCGAGGTTCTGCGACCATCTTCGAGGACTCGATGCCCTTGACCTTGAACTCGTGGATTCGAACTGCGTCCATTCGCTTACCAGTCTGATGGATGCGGATGACCAGGCAGCCGAGATCTATGGTCAGTTCGAAAGACTCCTGGCACAGTTCGACTGCGATGACCAATACTCTGTCCGGTGGAACTGTGAAGATTGCAAGGTCTGGTCAACTGTCTCTTCGATTGTCTCTATTTGTTTTGTGTGTGTCTGCCTGTCTCTATCTGTCTGTCTGTGACTGAATGCGCCTTTGTGCCTGTTTTATTTCATTCTTTGTTGGTCTCTGTGTGCTCCAAACTCAGGTCGCCTTTCTTTGTCTCCGTCTCCGTGTCGTTGTTGGAGTTCTGACTATGTCTGCCTCTCTGAACATGTCTGTCTGATTTGTCTGTCTGTTTTCATCTCTCTTATCTGTTCTCCGTCTGTCTGCCTTTTAGGAATCTTAAGCACATATATTTTTCATGAATTCATTCGTTCCTTCATTTATTCATTCTGTACCTCTCGGTTGGAAAGAAGAAAAGAAAAGGAGGAAGAGCAGAGGCGGCGCCATACATTTTTTCACCAGCATTTTAGCCATACATAGTCACACAAGTAAACAGCGCACGGTGCGATTTATGCCCAACATAAATTCTCGGCATGGCAGAAATTTTGGCAGCCTTGAGGTAGAGTAACGACCAGGTCAAGGGCTTTTTCACCCGGGCATTTGCCCTGACTGGCCGTGCTGTAGCGTCATCACTGAGGAGGAGGATGAGGATGAGGATGAGGACTAGGAGAAGGAGGAGGAGGAGAGGGAAGAGGAAAGAGAAGAGGAGGAGCAGGAGGAGCAGGAGCAGGAAGAAGAGGAAGAGGAGCAGGAGGAGGAGCAGGAGGAGGAGGAAGAGAGGAGGAGGAGGAAGAGGAGAAGGAGGAGGAAGAGGAGCAGGAGGAGGAGGAGGAGGAAGAGGGAGGAAGAGGAGGAGGAAGAGGAGGGGGAGGAGGAGATTCATCAAGGGAGGAGGAGGAGAGGAGGAAGCAGAAGAAGACGAGAAGGCGAAGGAAAGAAGTGGGAAGATGTTGAGGATAAGAGAGAGGAAAAGTAGCAATATGAGGTAGAAGAGGAAGGACACAGAGTGTGAGGAGACGAGAACAGAGAAGTTGAGATAGAAAAGAAAAGAAAGAAGAAGAATGAAGAGGATGAAGAAGAACAAAACCATCATAATGATCTTCGCTTATTATTTCAAACTGACACACCGCATTTTGATTACAATTCATAGTATGAACGGATGATCACAAGTTATCACAGGAGTCGAATTTAACTGTTTTAGCGGCCATGCAAGCACCCATCACACAGTCATACTGCTCATTTTACCAACGCCATCTGGCGAATGTAAGGCTGAGTCGACTCTTGGGAGGGCAGCGGGAAGCGATCCCGCGTCCGTGCTTATCTTCTGCTCTTCGTGCCAGAGCGTTACCATTACCCTAAACCCCTCCCACAAAGACATTCATGGCGACAGCAAAAAGAGGAGGAAGATGAAGAGGAGGAAGACATTTCGCGAAGTAACAACTCTTCCTCATCAACTTGCCTCCAAATGGATGTGAGGAGTATCGCGTAAATGGCGGAATAGATTGTTTAGCCACCAGAGGTCGTTTTCGGAGATGATTAAAAGCGGACCAACACGAAACCGGAACAATAGACGCTACTGCCTTCTGTCAGGAAATGCAACCCACCTCTATCTTATGGTGACGTCAACGTTTATATAGCGCTTGTGAAAGAGGTGACACAGTGGCCGATTGGTAGAGCTAGCGCCTTTTAAGTATGTGGATTCGAATCTTTGACGTATAGAATTCTATTCATCATTCATTGTATGCTTTATAACGCAGTTCAGATAGCATTCTGTGTGCGACGCCGACTTGAAAGGCAGTATATTAAATATTTTCATAACATACACACATACATGCAAACATACATGTATACATACAATGTCATACATGCATAGTTTGCATACATACATGCATGCATATATTTTATACTTTATTCGCAAACCTTTATCTGCTACCTAGCTTCGTTCAAGGCGCTCTACCGACCGATTGTATCTTTTTGTCCATTGGACCAGGACCGCTAATACCGCTATTATAGCCCAACGTCGGTCATTTGCTGTTGTGGGCCCTTCTGCTTGGAATGACCTTCCCCTCCTCTGCCGGCAAAACTATTATCTGGGTTCTCCTCCTTGTCTGCTCTTTCCCTGAAGACGTCTCTCTTTCTCCAAAGCTTCAACACTGAGAGCGTCTCTGAGGTAGTCCATTCTGCGAAAGGCGCTTTATAAATGTTCAGATAGAGTGCAATACAATAAATACATACATACATGCATAATGAAAAAGAACCGATTTCATATGGCTCGGTATATTAGACAGGAACGTGTAAGGATTGACGTGAAAGCCACAACTCTAATTATTCCCAACGCTGTAGTCTGCATGAGATACTCGAACGCTCACGAACATTGTCACATGGAGGAGCATTCTGGAGTCAGGTCGAGAACACGATTCTATGCAGAGTTCTCCTTAATTGTGGGACAAACTTCGATAGTTGATGCATCAGAGAACTCTGCCTTATTCTTCCTAGGCATGGGTAGTGGTGGTCCCGTTTGCCCGCACAGCAGCTATGCAGCAGAACCGCGCATTCTCTGTGATAGGCCATATAGTTTGGAATAGCCTCCATCGGGAGCTACGCCTGTTCTCCAGATCTCCTGATACTCTTCATGGCCATTTGAAAACCTTTAGGAAGAACATACATAAAAGCACGCAAACACGACGTATGCGTGTATGTATGTCTCGCGTCCCCATACGACGATGCGAGCAAATCGTACTGCGTTGTGCATTGGATTATCCTTTGGAATAGTCTTTGACTAAAGTACTTTCTGTTCCTTCACAGACAATCCAATATGTAGCGGGCACACGGTGAGACTGTTGCTACCGTGAATACATAAATGCTGCACACATACAAGACAATAAATTGAAACTTCGTCGCCAAAGTCCTGTATCGGAACGCTTATTGATTAGCCTAAATTGGCACATTATCCAACCTTTTTGCAACCTCGATGCCATAAACTCCGACTGTAAACGTACTTGAAAACTTGTAAAATTAAAATAGGAATCAGTTTTCATTGTAACATGTTGCCACTGTGACAACTTGGTTATTCAGAATAAAAGAATATTGATTGATTGATCGATTGATTGATTGATCGATCGATTGATTGATTGATTGATTGATTGATTGGTTGGTTGGTTGGTTGGTTGGTTGGTTGATTGATTGATTGGTTGGTTGATTGATTGATTGATTGATTGATTGATTGATTGATCGATCGATCGATTGATCGATTGATTGATTGATTGATTGCTTGATTGTAGTCGCGGCTCGACCAGACGGTTGGCCTGGCGCCATAGAAGCGCCCAATAGACGGAAGACGTAGGCATAATAATTGCACACTTTATTTGACGATTTACATCAAAGACAATCATCAGAGTTCCCCTGCGATTATACTCTCATCGTCTTTTATTTATTTAGAGATCATCCATTATATGCGAACAGCATCAAACAACATTCCTATTTGTTCGCATGCTTTATTTAGCCATGCACACTGCACAGTTCAGAAGTCCTTATTCAAGTGATTGGTCATAGCTAACCACACATCACACCCGTTATTCTCTCTGTCTTTCTAAATCTAGCTCTGTCTCTGTCTCTCTGTCTCTGTCTCTGTCTTTGCCTTTGTCTCTACCTCTGTCTCTCTATTTCTGCCTCTGTCTCTGTCTTTGCCTTTGTCTCTGTCTCTACCTCTGCATCTGCCTCTGTTTCTATCTCTGTCTATCTGTTTCTGCCCGTGTCTCTGTCTCTATCTCTGCCTCTGTTTCTGTCTATCTAATTACCAGAGTGGCGTTTTGTGAGAACAGTTTCGTCTGGTATGTCTACTTGGCAGTTCTGCACGTGTAGCCTATATGGATTGTTTTATAAACAATATCTGCGCCACCGAAGTCCATCCAATATGTCTGTTAGATAATCACATTTAGCTCTGTTGAGATTTGCTAAAAGGCGATAGTAATATTGTTCAGCTATATACAACACATGATACCTCCGCTCTTTTATCGAGTGACACTGAAACTTACAAATGGACATACAGAGGAGGAGTTAAACAAACACAAGCGTTGCGAGACGCACAATTACAGAAACACATGCACGGATAAAACCAGAATACACAGATACGCAGACAAAACGCATGAGAACAGACACACAGTGAAGCAAACATACATTAAGATGTACAAACAGACGAACGGACGTACATAAGTAGACTTACACAGGTTGAGAGAAAGACACTCTAGCGTATACACACAAATAGACAAACAGAGGGACAGAGACAAATAGAGGAACAGAAGAGTCAACAACACACTGCTTACGTTTCAATATATTCTATGGGTATGGTTCGTGTCTGTTCGTGTTTTTGTCCCTGCGTCGGTATGTTTGTTTGTTTGTACGCATGCGTGTCTACACCGTCTGGTTTCGTAATTGGATTTCTTGACCTCACAACCCCAGCGGGATTCGAAAGGTTTACGAAATAGCGCGGGTGAGCGGACACAAAACATTTAAATCGACGGTTTTTAGTGGCCGCGGAAAATCCTTTGATCTTACCCTTGGTTCTGTTTGATCTTTCCTTTGGTTCCCTTTGTTTTTCCTTTTGTTTTTCCACTTGGCTCCCTTTGATCGTCCCAATGGATTCCTTTGCCTTTTGTCCATTTGAGCTTCGCCTTAGATTTTCCTGAGCTTTGCCCTTGTCCCTCTGATCGAGCGTCCTGTAGAACATTCGAACCTGTAAACTTCGCCTTAGAAGGCGATCTCTCAACCAAACAGCAGCGGCGGCAACATCAGCAACACTGCGTTATTAAGATTAAAATCCAAATCCGGACATAAATTGGAAAGACTTACACCAAACATACTTACTCACTCAATCACGCACTTATTTATTCACTCACTCACTCATAGACTCACTCTCGACTAGACCGATAGATGGACAGACACGTCTGTCTCTGTCCCTCTGTTTGTCTCTGTCCCTCTGTTTGTCTCTGTCCCTCTGTTTGTCTATCTGTGTGTCGGCTAGAGTGTCTATCTCTCTGCGTGTGTAAGTCTGGTTCCGTAATTACTTATGTACGTCCGTCTGTCTGTTTGTACGTCTTAACGTATGTTTGCTTTTCTGTGTGTCTGTTTTCATGTGTTTTGTTTGCATATCTTTGTATATGCTTGTTTTAACCGTGCGTTTGTTCTGTAAATGTGCATCTCACAACGTCTGTGTTTCTTTATCTCCTTCTCTGTATGTCTGTTTGTAAGTTTCAGTGTCACTCTGTAAAAGAGCGGAGGTGTCATGTATTGTACATAGATTAACAGATGAACAGCAGAAAGACATACATACAGGTAGCAGGCATAATAATACAAACTGAGAGATACACAGAAAGACAGATTGACGAATAGACAGAAAGATAAACAGACAAACAATCAGACACAGACATATATCCAGACTATACCAGATAGACACGAAAGAAAAGACAGACGCGATACCGCTAAACTGATAGACGGGTACACAAAGACAGATACACACAGACAATAAGAAGGACAGACAGACAGGCAGACGGGTCGTCGTGACAACGTGGGTGGTTGATAATCCGATGCTTTGATTACAAACACACGACAGTCATATCTCTAGCAAACTAAAATGCCATTCCACATGAAAAACTAAAAAATTACTAACCCAGAATATTTCATTACTGTTAATCATATATGATTAAGGCGTAATGGTCCATGATTAAATAATTTATTATTGATGATTAATAACTAATGATTAATCATTTTAATGATCGATGATTAACTACTAACGATTAGATAGCATTTGAAAACTTACCTCTTTGCCAGGGCTGGAGTTGGGAGCGCTTCTGAGTAGCCCTAGTTACCTTGAAGGGGCGCTATTTAAATGTTTGAATGAATCAATCAATAAATCATCAACTGACCAATTGGATGAATGAATGAGTGAAGGAATGAATAAGTTAGTGAATAAATAAATCACTGAATGAATGAACGAACGAACGAATGAAGGAACCAACGAATGAGTGAAGGAGAGAGAGAACGAATGAATCGAAGTTAAGGTAAATATTTTCCTCCCTTGGGAAATATTCGAGTGCGTCGGGTATGAGTTATGCCAAGTGGTAAAAAGCAACGTCGGAGTGATAAAGCCTACATAGGAATCTCAGTCTTTCCATCGCTTTTGTATCTTTCGAGAGGCTTCTGAGAGGCTCTTCAGTTCTTAAGATGCATACATGCATATTCACATACAAACATAAAAACATACATGCATACATACACATACAACCATACCAACTGAATCGGTCTCCACTCAACTCATGCAGATAGTCAACCAGGAAGAAGCAATCAGTGATGTGGGGATGGATGGGTGGATCGATCTGTCTGTCTGTCTGTGTACTTCCCTATTTATGCATTTATCACTTTCTGTCTGCCTATCTGTCTGTCTCTGTTTCTCTCTCTCTGTCTTTCTGTCTCTCTGTCTCTCTCTGTGTCTCTCTCTCTCTCTCTCTCTCTCTCTCTCTCTCTCTCTCTCTCTCTCTCTCTCTCTCTCTCTCTCTCTGTGTTGCTCTAGATATATAGGTCTATCTGTATCCCTCTGTCCGTCTCTCCCTCCCCTCTCTCTATTTCTCTATTTATGCGTCTGTCTCTCTTTCTCTTACTCAAACTCTGCCTGTTTGTTTGTCTGTCTGTCTGTCTGTAGGTATGTACGTCTGCATGCATGTCTCTCTATGACTGGCGGGGTTGACCAAATTTGTTCAACATGTAGATTGCTTCGCATTACGAAGCCGTCTTTGCATTTGGCTCACGTAGGTCCAGCGCAAAGGCACCAACCGCTTCCTCGGTCTTGCTTCTATTCGCAGAGCCTCTATATGGGCATCAGCATCATCACCATCATCATCACTATCAGCAGCATGAGCAGCAGCAGCATCGGCAAAGCGACATTCATCTGGCATCCTTCGCCACGGCGGCAACAGCATCAGCAGCTGGCCTGTGAGATGAAATGAGAGAGAGAGAGAGACAGACAGACAGACAGACAGACAGAGACAGACAGACAGACAGAGACAGACAGACAGACAGACAGACAGACAAACAGAGACAGAGACAAACAGACACAGACACAGACAGAGAGACGGAGAGAGATAAACAGAGACAAAGAAACAGTGAGGCCAAGAGCCACAGAGATAGGCAGAATGAAAAACACAAGGAGCACGAAAGTGATTGCCAGAAAGACATTATATTTAGTCAAAAGCAGATAGATCAAGAGAGTATAACGAAAGGGACATCGGCAGAGAAACAGACAGACAGAGAGACAGAGACAGAGAGGGTTAGCAAATGAGGGACAGGAAAAATATAGAGAGAATTGCGATAGGTGCAGAGTCCGAAGGAGAAATAGAGACAAAGGGAGTAAAAGAAACAGAGAAATTAAAGAGAAAGAAGATAAACCGTCAGAGAAGAGAGAGAGACAGAGACTGTGAGAAAGACAGAGAAACACAGACACAGATACAGACACGAATATATATATAGAATGAGACCAGAGAGATAGAGTTAGAGACCAAAAGAAATAGACAGCTAGAAGGACAGACAGACAGACAGACAGACAGAAAGAGACAGCCAGAGATAGAGTTAGAGACAAAAAGAAGTAGACAGCCAGACAGACAGACAGACGGATTTTGTTTACGGCACCGAGCAATATAACACAGCCTTCCCGTATCGATTCTAGCACCGGGTTTTCATTGGCACTGTCAGTCGCCGAGTCCCTGTGCGTGTATGTGTTCCTGGATGGCTGGGTATGTTCGGAATCGGTTGGGATTCCCCCGCTGCGTCTGATTTACGCCTCGAAGGGATTTTGATAAATAGAGAATATGGTCACGTGTCTAAGCGCTCGATCACTCACTGCATCGTCTGCGGCGTCTACCGTTCAATGTCTCTCTCGCTGCTACTACTAACCAACTACTTCCCTATGCGACTATAATACAGCGGATACGAAAGCATACACAAGTACACATGCACTCATGCGCATGCACATAGATATACACATACAGGCATACATATGCACATATACACACGTACATATAGACGTAAACACATATACACGCGCCCAAACACATACATACAAGAATGTTCTTATATATCTGTGTGTGTGTGCGCGTGTAAGTGTTTGTGTGTGTGTGTGTTTGTGTTTGTGTGTGTGTGTGTGTGTGTGTGTGTAATGTGTGTGTGTGTGTGTGTGTGTGTGTGTGTGTGTGTGTGTGTGTGTGTGTGTGTGTGTGTGTGTGTGTGTGTGTGTGTGTGTGTGTGTGTGTGTGTGTGTGTGTGTGTGTGTGCAAGTGTTCTGGGGTTGTAGGAATTGTAGAAAAAAGAGAAAAAGCGAAACGACATCCTCAGGACCAAGGTCGTGCAGAATGACCTTTTCTGAGAATAAGGTTCGTTTCCTCCTACTCACTGGCAATGGTCGTAGACTCTTTCTGTCCGCGTCTTTTTTTATCACGAGCTCTTTCGCCACAGCCATTCTCCATTTCTCTACACCGGAACTACCGCCATTGATATTTGGCACCAGTCGTGTATTGGGCAACGCATCTTCCTACCACAAAATGTATCTCGCTCCAGTTTTGTGCGTACGACTTCCAGCTTCACACGCATATTGATCCGTTCCATAGCCCGTGGGATCTACATGTACTTATTCACGCCCCAGTGCTGTAACTCGAGCACGGCGCGCTCTCTTACAAAACAGTACAATACAATACAACTGTAAGAAAATGTTCTCATTAAACAGTTCAAAAACACACATTCTGTTCTGTTCTCAGCCATCCTCGTTTCGAGGGTCGGCCGCATCATGAATAATATTCCTCCAGCGTCTCCTGTCTTCCGTCAGTCTTATCAATTCCTCCATTGTCAATCCAGTCCATTCCTTTATGTTGCTCAACCAGTTTGTTCTTGGTCTTCCTCTTTTCCGATTTCCCGGCATTGTACCCTGCATGATGTCTTTCTCCAAGCATATTCCCTCTCTTCTCATGATGTGTCCGAAGTAACTAAGTTTTCTTTCTTTTACCGTCTTCAGGAGACTCCTCTCCACTCCTGCCTCCTCCAGCACCCATTCATTTTTCCGCATTTCCGTCCAAGATATATTCATGATCAATCTCAGACACTTCATCTCGAATGCCTCTATTCTTCTCTCCTCCTCCTTCCTCAGTGTCCAACTTTCACAACCATATATAGCCACCGGCCAAACCAGTGCTCTCCATAACTTTATCTTTGTTGTTGTTGTTATGTCATGGCTTTTCCATATCTTTTTAAGGTCTGTAGCCACTGCATACCCCTTTGCCAATCGTACTCGGATCTCTGCACCGCAATCACTGTCTTCGTTGATGGTTGAACCCAAATACGTAAATCTGTTCACCTGCTCCAGTTCCTCCTGATTAATCCTGACTGTACATTTGGTTTCCGTTGTTGTCATAACCTTCGTCTTTCCAATATTAATCTGCATTCCATATTTCTTTCCTATCCTGTCCAGTCTCTCTATCAACATTTGCAATTCTTCTTCCGAGCTTGTTAGTAGTACGATGTCATCGGCGTATTGTAGGTTTGTCAGCCTTCTTCCTCCTATCTGGACTCCTCCATCATATCCTTCTAACGCTTCTCTCATCACTCTTTCTGCTAAGATGTTAAACAAACTTGGTGACAAAACGCATCCCTGTCTCACTCCGCGTCTAACTCTGAATTCCTTCGATAGAGTTCCTGCCACCTTGACTCTTGCTTTTTGTTTCCTATACAGCTTTGTTAACAAATTAACAAAACCTTAAAAAGTTTTAAAAACCTTAAAAACCAAAAAAGTTAACAAAACCTGGTAAATATTAAAAGTAATAATTAGACTGGAAGAGGTAAGTCTTCAGTTTAGAACGAAAGACAGTTTCGTTAGAGAGTTTCGAATGTGATGAGGTTCAAGATGGAGGTACTGAGACCATTGAATAAATGCCGGCCAAAAAGACCCGTAGCCTACCAGAGACAGCATAGACTATGTGATGCCGAATATGAAAAGGGACCACATGGTGGGTTTAGAGTTGTTTATACCACCATGATCAGCAAAAAATTCCGAAAATAATGATATATAATGTTGTTCAATGGGAACACTATGGCATTTTTGGTAGAATTTATAACATGCATGCTCCACCTGGAAGATGAGATTTTTCGGTAAAACTCATTTAAAGTTCATATGCTGATCGGAGAGAAGCTCAGATTTCAACAGAGCTACATGGTGTAACCATGGAAGACAAGTAGGATAATAAATGATTGGCAAGTACTTTGTACATCTTGAAGCGGATACGCTCATATGCAGGAAGACAGTGTATAGAACGAAGAGTAGGCCTAGGTGTGATATGGTCACAGTACGAGTGTCAAACAAACGGTCTTGCAGCCTGGTGCATTATTCTAGTTAGAGGAAGTAGTGTGCATTGGTGTATTTCTTGTGCACTAACACTGCACTTGTCCATCTTCTTGGAACACTCTTCCGCAAAAATCCGAAATGTTCCAGTAAATGCACAAGAATATTTTCAGCTCAACCTAAGACTCACCTTTATGCAGACTTGTATTCAAGACTGCAAGACTTAAATCTTCAAGACCAACTATTGACCAAGACAGTGGGTGCCAAAACCGATACTGAGACCAAGACACAAGATCCAAAATAGTTAAGGACTGAAGCCTTTCAGCATTTATTCCACAGGGTAGCAGAGATTACAGAATAAAAAATAAAAACAACTCATATGCCACACATTCCCAACTTGTCTATTACAGTTTATGAATACGAGATCCTCAAGCGTAGCGTCGCCTAGCACGTACACGATGAGGACGCATAAAAAAGTCCACTATGGCTGAAAGCTCTTTCTACATGCGCTGAATGTGCAGGTACGATATGCTGAATGTTTTTTCAATAAGAGTCAAGAGAATATCAAACTTCTTGTTTTCCGTTACGAGTGCCTTTACAAGACTTTTGCTTCAAGACATTTTCCAAAAAGTCAAGAAATGACCGCTAGACCAAGACCGAGACAAAAACCATTGGTTCCAAGACCGATCCCTATCCCGAGACATCAAAATATCTATCTCGAAACGTCTCGAAACCAAGACTGAGTCTCAAAACCATACAACTCTGCCTTTGTGAAACTGTGAGTCATGGTTTGCTTTCCGACAAAGCCTTTTCGACAGAGCTTATTTTTATATACAAAGTCGTTCAACCTCTACGAATCCTTGCTCAGTTTTATTTATCACAAACCACTTTCTTCCGCCACTTTCTCCTCGCCTGAGTCGCCTCTGATGCGATCATCTCACTACGTGGATTGACTTGGAGTGCAGAGCGATGAGCATGCTAGCGGGGCACCGTTTTCAGAGGACAATGCTGGAAAAAGGACCGTGGTGAATGGTTTAAGCTCCACCAGAAAAAAGCACTTTCTTCCAGGACCTAACTGGTATACGAACTGGTGCACGAAGGGCAGCCGTTTGTGCTTGTCGCAGAGTCTATATTACTGCAGAAGATTACCAACATCACATCGCTTCAACCACATAATGGACAACGCAGTGTCGCTTAGATCAATTTGAAGCGCTGAATGGTTAAGATCTAAAGCGATTATTTTGTCGTTTCTATTAATCAAGACCTTGCAAACTCCATCCTGTTCCGACAATCCTTGCAACTCTGCAATTCGTCGCTGGATGAGGAATAATTATTTTTACCAGGAAGATTAAAGGCGCGATTGTTCTACCTTCGTTGAAGAAGCATGGATTATAGACTGTGGAACATTATCAACTACTGGCCAATCTCGAAACTTGCATCTTTATCGAAGGTACTAATCGAGAAAATTATTGTACAGGAGACGACGCGCTAGTTAGAAGCAAGCGATCTTATGCCGAAGCTCAAATAAAGCAAGTTGATGGCGATAGGCATGTAGCAAATAGGCCTAGATATCTTTTTGAAAAGCACATTTAGAAAACAGTATTTATCTATAGGCTAACAGTTTCTATTTTACTAGTTACAACTACAGTATTCGCCTACTTAAAAATTAGTTTAACTATAGATAGCTATAAGTTGCTAACTATAGTTGTTAACTATGGCTCTTTACTGTAGCTCAATATATTGTTAATTCCTTCTCGATTCTCATCATTTTGACGAAGCAGTTCGGACTTACTGAGCAAGAACGGGAAATACTAACTGTGACATCGAAAGAGTTCAGTTGATCGGTGAAAACGTTTTCAGCGCTATGGTTATAATCAGCTTGAGTTCTGCGAACTAGTAAAACCTCTGAAATACTAACTGTCAAACTCATGTACGGTGATCGATTAAGCAGCCAAGTAGGATTGTATATCTAGTTCCGTTTCTGCAAGAGACCTACGCAAGTCTACGTTCGTCTTGTTAGTCCACGTTGAAAGAAGAGTTATCTGATAATGCTAACGACTCGAGAAAGATTAGCGATTAGCAAAAGAAAGACACCTCAAAGAAAACCTGAATTCCTATCGGCAAGCACAGTGACCTGCTGGACAATCCTCTGTCGCGGTGGTTCTCTACGAAAGTCAGCTGAGATTAAAATAATAAATATAGGCCCTAATAATAGACCTATGAATATAATCTATGCCGTTGTTAGGTAGCGGTTGTCTAGGATTTTGATTTTGTGAAAGTGAACTGCTTTTGAACAATACAATTATCAAATTTCCATCTTATATCTGGCCAGGGTTTGAAGTGGTGTGGGAACTGTGGGAACGGCGTTCCCACTGCTCTCGAAATATTTTGCTTGCGTTCCCACTGCTCACCATGCAATGGAGCCCTTATAACACATGCTCTTCAATAAAACTCTCTTCGCAGTTCCCACTGCTCACCCAAACCACTCTAACCACTGTATCATTCTGGTGTTTATGTTGATGTAAAATGTAAAATGTAAATGTAACTTATTTCAACCAAGTTCAATGAAGCTATTTTAAAACGCTACAATCGTGTTTAAGACTCTCTGGACAGAGCCATAAAAGAAATACCGTTGCAAAGGCACAAGATAAACTAAACATCGCCTCATTAGGCCAGCATTGCACTTATTAGCACTGGACGTCCATTGAGCAGATTATCCAGCTTAAAATCTACTTCCAATTCACAGCGTACCATATTTAAATCAGCCGATCCGCTCTGCCTCTTGTCCATCCATCATAATAAACAAACATTGCGCTCCTTCAGTGGCCACTGTTACTTCAGTTGTGTCAGAGCAGTGTTCTCGGTGACTGGTCCAAGGCGTTGAAATTCACTGAACTGTTCAATGCGTTCCTGAATGACATTCTGGTCCAAACTTAAGACTCATCTGTCTCCTCTTGCAGAGTCACCTGATCTCTGACGATAGCACCGAACACATCGGATTTCGATCCGGCTTACCTTCACTTAAACCGACATCAACTGATGTCTTTTGCTTTGCGATAAAGGCGCTACATAAGTCATTAGAATAGATTGCATTTATTCTAATGTGCAAAGGTTAAGCTAATGCAATCTATTCTAATGTGCAAAGGTTAAGCTAATGCAATCTATTCTAATACGCAAAGGTTAAGCTAATGCAATCTATTCTAATAATTATGCAAAAGTTAAGCTAATGCAATCTATTCTAATATGCAAAGGTTAAGCTAATGTAATCTATTATAATACGCAAAGGTTAAGCTAATCTATTCTAATGTGCAAAGGTTAAGCTAATGCAATCTATTCTAATACGCAAAGGTTAAGCTAATGTAATCTATTCTAATGTGCAAAGGTTAAGCTTATGAAGGAATGGAGGAAGGAAGGAAGGAAGGAAGGAAGGAAGGAAGGAAGGAAGGAAGGAAGGAAGGAAGGAAGGAAGGAAGGAAGGAAGGAAGGAAGGAAGGAAGGAAGGAAGGAAGGAAGGAAGGAAGGAAGGAAGGAAGGAAGGAAGGAAGGAAGGAAGGAAGGAAGGAAGGAAGGAAGGAAGGAAGGAAGGAAGGAAGGAAGGAAGGAAGGAAGGAAGGAAGGAGGAATGACAGGAAAGGACAGCGGAAGTAAAGAAAGAAAGAAGTGATGGAAGTAAGATGGAGAAGGAAAAGAATGCTGACTGACGTATAAGCAGACAGATAGACAGACTCACTCACTCACTCGCTCACTCACTCACGGGCTATATATCTGGCTGACTGACTGACTGACTGACTGACTGACTGACTGGTTAGCTGACTGGCAGACAGTCAGACATAAAGCCAGAAAGACAGGAAGACAGACAGATGAATTACTGACACCGGGTTTTGGATATCATTATTACTTCAGTGTTTATGTAGCGTCATCAAATATTTACTAAGTATCAAGTAAGGCGCTAGGTATTTGCTCGATTAGGTGTGGCAGGAGAGAGAGAAGACACAGAGACAGACAAAGGGAGGGAGAGACAGAGACACAAAGACAAAGACTTAGAGGAATGAGAGAGGCAGACAGAAAGAGAAAGGGAGAGACAGAAAGAGCGAGAGACAGACAGGAAGAGACAGCGAGAAAAAAAGGAGAGAGGCTGTGAATTCTTACAGATGGGAAATGTTCCACCCATTTGGTAAATGGCAACGATCCGTTGTGGGGTGGGGAGTGATTGGGTTGGCAATGCATTATATATATATGCAGCTTCACTTCTTCGTTTATTGCTCGCGAAAAAGGCATACAAAGGAGAATTGAACGCATATTATTAAAAGTGTGAATATTAACAGGATGTGGCGAAGCAGAGAGATAACAAAGAACACCAATACAAATTATATATGAGACGATGATACAATCTATTTCCGAAGGACAATGCGAAAGCAAGGTTAGAAAAGAAGAAAAGAATTTTACAACAGTGATGGTTTGGTTACGGAAAATTGCATGAATGTCAAGACTACAGAAAATTAGGAAGATGACATGACAGTTCCTAGACATCGAATCAATCACTGCTGGATCAACTCGTTCGGCGAATATCCCAATAGTTTGGCCATGTGGAATGCAGCTGGATCAACTCGTTCGGCGAATGTCAATCCCAATAGTTTGGCCATGTGGAAAGAGCGTGGGTTCATCGAATCCTACGACACAATGTCAATGCACTACGTATACAGGATTCAAAGGGAAGAGAAATAAGGGAAGACAAAGACTGGGTTTAACATGAACTAGTCCGAATGGACTACTGTAACTCCCTTTTCATCGGTCTTCTTAAAGCCCATGTTTCTCCTCTTCAATCTGTGTTGAAAGCTACTGCTAGACTGATAGTTCGCCTTCCTCGCTTCTCGCATAGAATTATCGACTGCTAGTGACTTCGTTTACGTATTACTTTACTGATTATTCTAATGGCGGTTTCCGACTTTCACTTTTTGACGAAGACATCAGCAGCAAAACTTGCATACAAGACACGAGTCATAGCGCAACAGATTAACAGTCGATATCAGATCACCAGTTCTTACTTACTTACTGCCTGCCTGCGCAATGTCTGTTACATTGCATGACGCCAGACGATCACTTCAACGTATTGATTTTGAACGTAAAGAGGTCAACCTTTGCTTCTCATTCATCCATGACAATTATAAACTGTACTTTAATATAACCAGCAGCATGCGATTGCAGCGTGTTAAACTTTATTAACCCACTGAAACTAAAACTGGTTTCATTACTGTTAGTTTTTACGTTTACCCAGTTATTTAAGTCTGACTTCCTAAACTGCTCAACTGCTGCTGATAACTAAATGGATTAATCCAGTGCGTCTAAAGTCGGCCTAACCTGGGCGTCGCCGCACGCAAGGGTGCCGTGAACCTATTGTATTGTATTGTATTTGAACACTTGTTATAGCGCCCCTACCAGATTTCCCATTCAGAGGCGCTCCCGACTACTGCGCGAACGCTGAATCGGAGTTTCACGCCGAAGCGCATGAGCAACTTGCGAGTGAAGGACTTGCCCAGGGTCCCTACGCGGCGACTTTGAGGTGCATTCAAACCCGCAACCCTCCAGCTGCAAGGCACCGAACATACCCCCAAACCACCGCGCCCCAGTTGTATTGTGATGTGTTGTATTGTGTGTTGTATTGTACTCCACGTTTATAATGCGACCGAGCCACCCGCAGTAAAGATCCGAGAAATTAATCTCTGATAATCCGACCCGACCGGGAAGCGAACCCGGGGCGCCGGCTCGGCGAGCAGGCTACCAACCCACTCGGCCACTCAGAAACCTGTTCTATAGTGGTGCCGCGGCTGGATGACAGAATCAATCAATCAATTAATCAAACTTTATTGTAACCATCAATCAAGTTATTTTACAGAAGTAGATTCAGTTTAACAAGATGGTAACAAGGAAGGCCCTTAAGGGATGAAAATCCCGCTAACAGGGACATCTATTTGCTAAATCTGGGCTTAACAAAGTGGCAGGACGGTTAACAGCTCGAGTTACAAAGTTCATCAAGTAGCGCAATTATTCATCTAGCATCGAACCATTATGCTAAAACAAACAAACATAAAAGGGCGACTTAACTAACAAAATAAAACAAACAGAAAAATGACGACTTAGCTAACAAAATAACAGTACGTAATGAGGCTAGTAACGCTAGTTATTAGTGATGTCGTCTATCAAATAAGCACGAAATAATTTTTTAAACCTTTGAAGATTCGGCACCTGTTGAATGGAAAGAGGAATGCTGCTCCAAATTGGTCAAAACATGTGAAAAACTATTGAATATCACTGCCAACATAGGCCTATAACTATTTTTGAAACAGAAAGTAGTGTAGAAATAGTCGTTGCACTGTGGTTGAATGCAAAAAACGTTGTTCGTCATTAAGATAAAGAACTAACTGGAAGAAAAATAAATGAAATTAATTTAGTCCAGATGTCGCTGACTGAATGACTTTCAGTTAGGGTGTCCTGCTCTGAAAAAGGTAGGTAATCAGTAGATTGATCAATATGGAATGGATTGCAGGCTGAACGATTACTGCAGTAACATTTCTCCAAGCGCATTAATCGATTTTGCATATAGACAAAACTTCTAAATGAAGAATAAGCATGTACACTCATCCAATATATATAATATATATATATTTATTTATTTATTTTATTTATTTGAATCAGTGTACAGCAAGAACTCGATAAAAGAAACATGACATACAATAAAACAATTAATGTTCAGACATGATAATAAGACAAGTTAATGTATAAACAGTGCAATTATAAGATGCATCAGTTCATAAGCGATAGAGTAACAACTGATAAGGATATATATTATATATATATATATAATATATATAATGTATATACATGCATAAACTAACTAAATGCACTTGTAAAGACATGGATATTCTATTATATACGCGCCTTTTCACATTCACAAGCATGTCTTGCTCTATACGCAGGTTTATATAATAGCATGCTCTTGTATGTACATTATAAGGATGTGGCGTCTTGAGCTGACTGCTGCGCCATCTACATGTAGTTGTTGCCAGTCGGCACACGATGTATCACTCCGCGGTGATCTTGTTTCGCGGTGATGAAACCGTATAGCGCCGCGAAGCATAATAACATAGTCCACGCATGGCGATGGATAGGAGAATGGGAGAAGAGAAGAAAGAATAAGAAGACAAGGTCATAGAAAGGAGGAGAAAAAAAAGAGAGGACAGAAGGTGAAGATACAAGGTGGAGAAACGGTGGAGAGGTAAAGGACAGAAGGAAAAGAGCTCAGAGAGAAGAGGAGGAGGAGGAGGAGGAGGAGGACGAGGAGGAGGACGAGGAGGAGGAGGAGGAGGAGGAAACAGAGGAAGTGAATGGAAATTGAGGACGAGGAGTAAGGGTATAGGCAGCAAACGGAGCGGGAATATCAGAATGACAAAGATGCCGAAGAATATAGGCAGCGCTCGCAGAAGTAGAAGAATTGAAATCGCACACTTCTCTGTTGTCATCATTACCTTCACCTCAATCTTACGGACTGATCTTCTGGATGTTGACCTGATTACGACTTGGTTTTGGTGTGCCATCGGTTGATGCCTTGTGCATTAGACAAAGGCGCAATAGTTGCTAATTGCATTGCTTACATTATATAATAATAATCATCATCAAAATCACCACTACAATCAGCATGATAACCACCGTCTCCCTATTCCTCTTCTGCCTTCTCATTATCACCAGTATACCATCATCGTCGTCGTCGTGGTGTTCTGATGATTTATTGCCGTCGCCCATTGTTGTCGTTGTTTCGTTCCTTCGATGTTTCGCGCCATTCAAGCGCTGACAGAACAGGTATAGGCCACCCAGAGAAATTGCCAATGTCACCTGTGAGCACCTGCGCTGGCATGCAAGGTAGAACCTCGCACGTGCTTCCGCTGGTCAACGTGTATACCTGAGTCATCGAAGTGTACGAAGATTTATTACTCTCCAAAGGGAGATTAATAATAATTATTCTCCTTTCGCAGACAGAAGCCTAGAAATTCACAGAAATTCTAATCTCATGTAATATGATATGCTATGATGTTATCTGCTCTGTTCTGTTCTATTTTTATTCTGCATGGTTTTGTAGCGCCATGTGTTGTAAATCAACGCGCTATATAAATTAGTAGATACTCACATGACACAGATGTATACATGTATAGTATGCATACATACATCTATACATATATATACACACACGCGTGCACACATATAAACATGCAAACATACAACTAATCAAATCGTTCTGTATTGTTTTACAATTTTAATTACAGTCCATGAGTACAGCATTTCTGAAAACAAACAATTATAAAGAGTAGGTACAAATTGGTTGGGTACATAGTGAAGGGAAACAATGGGAGATCCAAAAGGGACCTGAGTCCCGCTAGGCAGGAACCCCCAAGGCCCAAGCAGTGACATAGGATCAGTTGTACATGACAATTTCCAATGCTGACAACCTATAAAGTTAAATTTTAAACGAAATATTATAGTGGTACGAGTAGTCATATATTTCTAATCTGTGAGATAGTAGAGCTGAGTTCTACAACAGTTAAAAAATACATAAATACATACAAATACATAAATGCATACAAACCTGCATGCATGCATACATACATACGTACGTACATGCATGCGCATATACAATTATACATGTATGCACCACACACCGTTCCGAACGCTTGCAATCAATAAGACACAAAAATGCTGAACAAACAAGAAAGTCATTTTAAAATGCCGGCGATTGTCGCTTACAGTGAGCGAGCCAGAAATTCAAAGCGAGAAGAAACCGCACCTGATGGAGTAAGAAGGGACATTGTCGCGGTTCTGAAACTCGTTTCAGATTCGTAGGACGTGCTGTTTGGCCGTGCCTCCCTCATCCACTCGCGTGCAAAAGTATCACCTGCCGAGAGTATAAGACACCTGTTGTTAGAGGTTGGGGAATAAGGGCAGCTGGACCTTCTCTTGGCTAATGTTAGGTAGGCTACATCGGATGCGTCGTTAATGCATCGCTATTGTATTTTCTACGTGCTTCAGAGGCTGGTTCTGTGTGCATCCACGACAAATAACGTTCTTTTTTCGAACGTCCAAATTGAGTTCCTCCGAATCCTGTCGTGGGAGGCTACAGAGAGGCGTCTGTGTGGGTTGGAAGAGGACAGGAAATTACGGGAAGGACAGATAGAGATCGGGAGAAAACATGACAGGACCATGGGCGCCCGCACATAGGGGCAAGAGGGGGCACTTGCTCCCCCCCTGGAAAATCGACTCCTATACTATTAACTACTACTTTTTGGTGTTTAACAAATTTCTTCGCACTAAAGCGCTAATGAAGGGCCTAACTAATTATACACAAAATGAAACTGAGAAATCTTTAAGTAAGAATGATAAAAATTCTAATTATATCTACAGCGTACCTATGGATTTTCTGTAATTGTGATGAAAAATGTTGTTAATTTCCTGTTTTGCATTTTCAAGCTCTTGCTAAAAGAGTTAACCGTGACACCACTGTGCTTTGCCCTTCCTGCAAAAATATCTACGGTTGCCCATGGACAGGACTGTAGGGGGTAGACAGCCGAAACAAAAGGAGGTTGGGTTTCATTTTCAGATGCAGCTAAGAGTCGCGTAGGCGGTCGCTGGTGACTAAGCTGGTCAACTGCTAGCCGGCTTTATCAATATTGTTCTTGGTTCGTGACTCCGTGACTCCTGCGCATTCAACATCAACCGACTCGAAAACAATAACTAAAATCTCCTCGAATTTTTTGATGACTGCTCCACTAATACAAACGAACACTGCACTGTGAGTCTCTCAACGGGGATAATTATCAACAAAATGGCGGTGTATTTAAGTCAAAATGCTGACGGCAAAAATTGCGGTTTTGAGTAGTGTGTAATCCAAACAATAATTATGCTGGCGTTGAGTCCTTGCGATCTTTCTTCGTTATTTATGAATGTATGCATTCATACACAAATACACTCTTGCATAATAAATGCAGGCATGCATACATACACCTGTTCAGCTTAACACACAGGCGCCACGGATGGCAGGTGAGTTTGGAAATATTTCCCAGGAGTCCATCAGCAAATGAGGCTTATACGACGGTTTTACAGCAGCAGGAAGAGCAAACGAATTCCCAATGGGGAAGGGTTTTTACAGTCAGCTGCCATTCGCAGATGTCTGGAAACGGTTATCGTGTGGCTTCATCGTCAGAGAGCAGCAGCAGCAGCAGCATTAGCATCTGGATGAACGATCTTGAAAGTCGAATGGGAAGATGCGAGCGATGTAAAAGCATGTAGAGGTTACTTAACATCAGCTGTCATCATCAACTGTAACTGTTCACGTCTGTCTGTGTTTTTCTGTCTGTCTGTCTGTCTGTGTCTGTCTGTGTTTTTCTGTCTGTCTGTGTCTGTCTGTTTGTCTCTCTGTCCGTGTTGGAACACTGTAGCCGACGGTTACTGTGACCTTCACTCACAACTGCTCAATGTGCTCATGCCATCGATTGATCCTTGCTCATTAGATAGTAGCACATAATAATAATAATAATAATAATAATAATAATAATAATAATAATAATAATAATAATAATAATGATGATGATGATGATAATAATAATGATGAATGATGATGATGATGATGATGATGATGATGATGATGATGATGATGAATAATAATAATAATAATAATAATAATAATAATAATAATAATAATAATAATAATAATAATAATAATAATAATAATAATAATCATAATAATCTATCAACGATGGCCGCTAATGCCATTGCATTCAGAGGCACATAGGCCTACATGGCTCTGGAAAAAACCTGGGTCGAGGCCTGATTTCTCGGAGAACATTTTACTCCAAGCATATTTTTTTTGTTCCTGAGGGATTATTTCTACCTCGTGTAACAAGAATTATTATTATTATTATAATTATAATTATATATTAATACATGTAAAAATCTCTCTCTCTCTCTCTCTCTCTCTCTCTCTCTCTCTCTCTCTCTCTCTCTCTCTCTCTCTCTCTCTCTCAATCTCTCTCTCAATGATGATCCGTTCGTTCCAACGCAAGTGACGTTGATCAGATCACATGAGACGGACTACAGACGCTACGAAAATCCGTTATATATACATGCATAGTAGGGTGGTCCTTATGTGGCATAAAAAATCAAATGGGCACTTTTTAAATTTCTTACCCCTGGATATTGTTATATGTAATGAAAAACAAATTAAACCCCAAAAATGTAAAGTTATAATATGATTAAGAGGTGCCACACTCGTCACGAAGTTCTCGTTGGACTCTGCAGCAAATCGACATATTCCCTTTCAGATGGGAAACAGGTGAATAATGATGTTAGTTATGAGTTAATTTCTCCTGAACTATCTGGAGGCGACAAAGTTGAAAGATTACCAGTGGTTATTTCTGGAGGTGTTCCCAAGCTGCCAGCAGGAACAGGTGAAGCAATGGCCAAAGCAGTGGTAGACTGCTTGAAAGACTGGACTATCAAAGACTGCGTTTAGGCAATGTCATTTGATACAACCAGTAGCAATAGTGGCATTAATCTTTGAGCTTGTACACTAATCGAGCTAAAGATGGGAAGACACTCCATCTTTCATGTCACCATCACATAATGGAAATTGCTGCAGATAAGGCCTTTATTGCGTGTGACATACAGTCAACTGGTCCTGACATTCTGTTCTTTAAGTGTTTCGAGCAACATTGGCAATTTATAGATACGGAACAGTACACAACTCTTGGTGATGGCGTGGCAGACAATGAAGATAATATAGTGTTTTGCAAAGAGCAGTTCTGTTGGTGATAACACAAGCACATGATGACTATCAGGAGCTGCTGGAACTGACAATCATCTACGTTGGTGGCATTCCTTGCAAGAGGAATCTGGTTCATGAAACCAGGAGCACTCCATCAAGCCAGCTGGATGGCTCGTGTCATCTGTGCAATCAAAATAACGCCCTTTCATGCACAGTTTGTCAAGATTAAACGTGAGCAAGCTGGTATACAGAAATTTGCTATCTTTGCCTCCAAGGTTTATGTCCGCTACTGGTTTTAGCTCTGCTTGTAGCTGCAGCTCTTGCAAGCGACTTGGCATTCCTCATCAGGCTTCTTAATTATGGAATCAAAGCTGTCTCTAAAGCGGCTAGCAGCGCTTTTTAAAGACACCTTTGGTACCT
This sequence comes from Aporrectodea caliginosa, assembly GCA_020284085.1. NCBI lineage: Eukaryota > Metazoa > Annelida > Clitellata > Crassiclitellata > Lumbricidae > Aporrectodea > Aporrectodea caliginosa. Next base: position 1,210,942 of record JACEVL010000839.1, read on the forward strand.
GAGTGAAACTCTTTTATCACTGTCATTTTTGATCCTGACATCTCTGTTGCAGTCAAGCGTGAGTTGGTGAAGGCCTTGGAAACACAAGAGCACCCTCCAAAACGGATAATTGTTGAAGTTGCTGCAACACCTTATCAGCGAAAAGACTGTTTCTAACTTCGTGACCAAATCTTCATGTAGTTTCTTTGAAGTGTCGAGTCTTCCAAGGGGTTATTGCATAATTACGTAACGCTCCAGGGTGGGTGGGTGGGTGGGGTCCTTGAAAACGTTATGAAACGTTAGGTGGGTGGGTGGGTGGAGCTGAACGTTACGTAACGCTTTTAAAAGCAGTTTAGTTATAAATGAATTTTAAATTGACATCAAATGACACGATGTGATCGATGTTCAACATCGTGCCATTGATTTAAAACTTAACTAAAACACGCAATAGGCCTAGTATAAAGCAAGCATTTATTGAGCATTATTTTAAAATTAAAAGTTGAAATTTAATCTGTTTTATTTGTAAAAATTTAACGAAAAATTAAATTTGTTAGACAACAATCGATATGGTCAAGAAAAGTAAAGTTAATCATATGCCAGATCTTTACCGAGACCTAACAATAAATACGTAACGCTGGGGTGGGTGGGTGGGTCTAGGGAAACGTTATGTGAAGCGTTACAGGGTGGGTGCGTGGGTCAAAAACGGTCATTTTCGGCGTTACGGTACGTAATTATGCAATGACCCCCAACAGAGTTTCTGATAGTTGACCCACTCGAATGGGAAAAGCCACCTGACTACCAAGGTGCCATTGAGTTTGTTCAAACAATGAAGGTCGTTAACGACTGTGCGGAAAGGGGAGATGCACTTGTGCAGAATTTCAATAGTATTCTCACAAAGAATGAAGGCCAAAAACAATTCCTACTGCAGTTAGTGAAGCAACATCAGCAAAAGTATCCATATGCACCGAAACAGACAGTAACTAAGAACTCACAACCATAGCAAATATTAGCGAGTTGTAAATCTATCTGTAGACTAGGTTATTGTGTAACATAACAAAATTGTTTATAATTTATTTTGTATGTAGTCAGTTAGGGAGTTTACAGTTTCCTGCTATCATAAATACCTAATTACCTAATACCTATTAAGAACAGTATTTGTTACAAGGTATGTGACTTTTCTTGCAAAAAAGTTAACGGTGAATGTGAATTTTTCTTACATTCAACAGTTACTTACAACTAGTAGCTTGTGGCACCTTTTCAAAACATCCGATAATTCCCAGAAAAATTGTATATCATTTTCTTAACACAAAGAACAATATTGAGGGGTAAGACTTCCAAATTTTCAACTTCCATTTTTAAGGACCACCCTAATGCATAGCCTACACACATACAGAGGTCATAACAGAATTAAAAACTGGTATGTACATTGAAACCTTGGATACACACTTTGTGTACACTTAGCATAGCATAGTAATCTCATATATATACATATACACACACCCACGCACACACACACACATATATATGTAATTTATACATACTTTCTATAGACCAATAAGTCTTAGTAGGATGTGATATCAATGTATATATATATATATATATATATATATATATGATTATATACCTGAGAGAGACCTATATAAGTGTGTATACGTGATATATAGGCATATAATGCTTAATTGCTTATGCATAATCTATAATGCATATATGTTTGTGATTTGCAGATGGCCTACAAGAACTGGTTGTGTGCGATTAAGCTGCCGGTCTATTATGGCGTCGGTCGGGCAGAGCACCTGCCAGCATGCCGCGTCTTTAGCGAAATGGTCGAAGCGAAATGTCCCTATCTATCGCCTCATTCACAGATGCAGTATGCCGGAGAACCAGCCTTCGCATCGCTAAGTACGTCTTTATGTATGCTTCTTTGTATGTGCGCATGTATGTATATACTATTACTAATGTGTGTATGTATATGCATTATGTAGATGTCTGGTCGAAGATTTGAATGAGTATATATTTATATGTATGTTTTTCTTATACATGTATATACATATAATTATGTGTTTTGTATGTATGAATGATTAGGCCTAATTCATTATATATGCATTTATATATATGTTTGATACTCGTCAGTTATCTAGTCCCTTTTAATGTAAATAACTGAACATTTATATAGCGCACCTTCAAGATGTCTTTCAGAGGTGCTCTTTGCGTTAGCCTACGTGATGTTAAATGTCATACGAATACTTATATTATATCACTTAGCAAAACAATGCACAGTAAACTGAAAGAGTCACCAGTGGCGGGGCCATGCACACACGTGGAACCATGCTGCCAACGGATTCCCGTCGACAGCTGAAGATGGCATGGATGTTTATTTAAGAACTTCTTACGCAATAAACTTCGCCTTCAGATACGTAGACACCATAAAAATAAACTTTATCATTTCTGTATAGGGTGCGCCATATATATAGTCTGACCGTACACGTGTAGGCTACATTGGGAAGCTCAGTGGGCGAGTGACACAGCCGGCCAGCTCCCTCTGAGATGCTGAGGCTGAGAAAATGAACTCGCTATCATTTCACCCACGAGCGCCTCTCGAGGGTATAACTGATAGGATCTTTCCGCTTTTTGTCTCCTGTATAAGAACGTGAAACTAATAAACTAGGCCAAAGAGTAGAAAAAGTGTGCGTGGCGCATAAATCTGAATTAAAGACTTCAGTAAAGAAATTCACACGGTGAAAGACAAGGCGCGATAGACAAATCGTACCGCAGTATGATAAGATTCAAAGCCACGACGTTCATCTGTTTCCGGAGTTTAGCGACATCATGTGACAACTAAGGCCGTTGGCGTCTTCTTTTTGTTGCTGTTTTTATGCAGTGGTTTCCTTCACTCGCTTCTTCCTTTCTTCATAATGCTGCTCTCAACGTCAGTGGGCTTTGTTTTTTGCCTCTTTTCTGTTAATAATTTTTCATCTTCGTGTAATATGTTTTTTCAACTTTTTTTCCATTTTTTCTCCTCTATATTTCTTCTTTTCATGTTTTAAAATTCTTTTCCCTCAAACGGGTGTGTAATTCTTTTTTCATTAAATTTTCTTTTTATACTTTTTAATTTTGTTGTTTTCCCCGTTATTCCACACTTGGTCAATTTGAATTAAAGCAACACTTTCGCATTCGCCTATTAAAGCGTGTAGTAAACACTGGGCTACATGTACATAAACTGCGACTCGCTTTGGCTTGCCTGAGTCGACACGCTGGCCGAACAGAGCACTCGATGCGATTGTCACTTGCACGGACCTCGGCGCCTCTAATGCGAAAGCGAGTGATTTGTCAAAGGCAGAGAACGGGCGGATCGATAACTGATTATGGTGATGGCTTGGACGAGCGGGTCCTGACTAACAGCCCCTCCTCGTCTCTCCCCTGATCTCACCTCCTTACCTCACCCCTTTGGTATCACCTTTCTCATATGATCCCCTCTGATTTTCATTCTTCTGATGTACCCTTTTTATCTCACTCTTTGATATCACCCCTCGGATATAACCCTTCTGATTTCACTCCTTTGATGACACATATTTATCATTTTCACTGATCTCACCTTTCTCATTTCACCCGCTAATATCACTACTTTTGATCTCACCAGTACCTCTGATCTGTCACTCCGATCTCTCCTCTTTATTCTGCCTCTCCTTTTCTCACCCCTTCTAATCACACATCTTCTAATATTTCACCCCAATGATATTACCCTTTTCCTTATCTTATCCATTCTTATCTCATCTCTCTCATCCTACCTCCTTTTATCTCACCATTTTAATCTCACCTCCTTAACCTCCTCTTTATAACTTCTCCTCATTTCCTCCTCCTATCTCCCTCATCTAACACCCTGTGATGTCACAACCCCTGATCTTAACCCCTTTCTCCTAATCGCACCCTATCTGATCTCACGATGCCTGATATCCTCCTTTCACCTCTGTCACTTCTTTCATTCATTCGGACCTAACCTCCTCTGAATATGACCCTGTGATCGCATTCCCTTAGCCAACTGCGTCCAAGGTCGTCGCAGTTACAGCCCATAGGTCATCAGCCGACGATGAATTACAGAGATTGATTGCCCAGCTTGATGGCGTCGATTGCCCAGATTGCCACATCCTCTTCCGCATCAGCTGAATCCTCATTCTCCTCTCCAGCCTCCTCTGCCAACAGACGTTTCCCTTTCATCCTCCTCTCCACCCTCTCTTACATATCATTATCGGTTTTCACGTATTCTCGCTACTATTTTATGCCCTCTTTCTCTTCTTACTCTTCTTCCACTTTCACCTTTTTCTCCTTTTATTCCTCTTCCTATTCTACTTCACCGTCCTCGTCTTCACTTCCTCCTTCCCTGTTTTCCCTTCTCTTCCACCTTTCCTTTCTTCTCCTTCCTTCCTTCTCCTCCTCCTCCTCCTCCTTCTCCCTATCTAGCTTCCTCCTGTTGTTCCTCCTGTCTCCTCTTCCTCTCTTCGTCGTCCTTCTTTTCTGCGTCTACCTCCTCCGCCTCCCTTCCTCTTCTTCCTTCACTCTTTTTCCATATTCATCCTCCTTTTCCTTCTCCACTTCCCACTCCACTTCCTCCTCCTCCTCTTCGTCTTCCCTGTGTCATAGTGCTGACGGTTGTAAGTAACCAAGTATAGGAGCATAGCTAAGATCCATTGCGTATATGGGCCTATATGCTACATGCAAATGCCACCCAAGAAGTCAATAGAGGAAGAACAGAAAGATGATGAGGTTGGAAATAATCTTCACTGACAAGATTGATTGCAGTTAGCCATGTTGCCAACAGCTCCGATGGGAAAGGCTGACACGACGATGATATAGCGCCTCGGATTTCTAGTCCGCTTCGTCACTTAATCTATAGGCGCCTCGAAGAAGCAGAAGATAAGGTAATTGATAACCTGCTGAGTGACGAACCACACCAGGCGAGTTTCGAACAAAGTCATAGTCACCATCAGAAGACCTTTTCAGTGACGTAGGTCTACTTCCTGTTTCATTTTAGTCAGCAAACAGAGTTCTCTAGTGGAGATAGGCTAACCGCTTCCATAACTAAGTCCTCACGTTTCCACTCCTAGGGAATCACTGTCAAAGTAAGGAAAGTATCAACCAATTGGAATCCACCGTGTAGGCTATAGCAACAACTAGCTTAACACTTTTTGTAATTTGTGGTAGACAGTCAGACAGCAAGAGTGAGTCGCAGATAGAGCAGCCTACCATGAGGCCTGCTAATTAACATGAGGCGACGATGGAAGATTAAACTATGTCTAATAACTAGAGACACTAATAGTATTCACTGGGGCAGATTAGAGTAGATTATCATTCGTCGTTGCAGCTGTCGTAATCAACTCTCGCTATCATCGAACTTATTGTGCTCATAATACTCTCGTATGGAATCTGGAGGTATATGCACGTTCAACGGGAGGGGGCAACACTCTGGCACGAAGCGCAGAAGATCTGCACGGACGCGGGATCGCTTCCCGTAACCCTCCCAAAGGTCGACTCAGCCTTTCATTCGCCAGATGGCGTTGGTAAAATGAGAATTAGGACGTGACGGGCGCCTTGCATGGCTGCCAAACAGTTAAATTCGACTCCTGTAATAGCTTGTGATCATCCGTTCATAGTACTAAGAATTGTAATCATACTGTGGTGTGTCAGTTTGAAATAATAAACACGAAGATTATCATCATCAAGAAGACAATGACAATAAAAGCGAATGAAGCATTCGTGTCCTGTTCGTGGTTCAGTGGTTGCCCTTCTAAACAGAAAGGACATAATAAAGGCTATAGCACAATGCTATTTGTATTCATCTTCATCCTCTTCGTTCTGCTTCTTCTAACTCCTTTTCCTGCTGTTCTTCCTCGTTATTCGTTTTTCCTCGATCATATTCCTCCTCCCCGATATTTCTTCCCCTCGTGCATTGTCCTCATATCACTCATCTCTTTCCTTTATTCCTATTCTTCCTCAGTCTCTCTTTCTTTCTTTCTTCCCCAAAGCCCTTCTCCGTATCCTCCTTCTTTGTTCTTCCTTCCTTCTATCTTCCTCCTCTTCGTCCTCCTATACTTAATCCTCCTCCTCCTCCTCCTCCTCCTCTTCCTGTTGTTGCTTCTTCCTCTCATTCCTTTTGCCCTCATCATCACTCTCTATTCTTCCATCATGTCCTTCTTACTCCATGTCTCGTTCCCTTTGTTTCTCTTCTTATTCCTCTTCCAGTGATTTCTTCCTCGCTAGCTTTATGTCTTTATTAGAACTTCTCCTCCACAACCTTTGCCTCCCCATTCCTCCTTCGAGCGACTCCCATATATCCTCTACCTTTCTCCTCATAATTAGGTTAAATTTAATAGTATTAATATCAATAATGTATCCTCGGTCATTTCAACATTGCAACTGATAATATTAATTAATTTAACCTTAATCCTGATAACAAAATCATGTTAAGCTCGATCGTGCTAATATTAACCCCACGTCAGCATTATTCATGTTAAGATTATGCGCGTTAAATTTATTCATGTTAACAGTAATCGTGTTTGACTCAACTATGTTCGCACTAACAACGTTAAAACCGTTCTTACGATTTTTCTTCAGGCTCCGGATCCGAATTAATACAAGATGGCGACTGCTACTTCCATTGTGGCGATGACATCGAACAGTCTATGATAAAAGGGGCATCCACAAGAAACGCAACAGAACACATCTGTATTCACTACGGAATAAATCAAGCGGAAAGCATATGAACTGCTGCTGTTGCTGCTGATGTTGTTAGCTAAAAGCAGGTATACGCTAAAAGGTAGCGAAAGCGAGGTGGCCGGAACGGTAGCTGGACTGATGGAGATCCCTGAGAACAGGAACACGGATAGGAACAGGTGAACATGAAGACAAAGCAAGAGACGACGAACACAAAGGACAAAGAAAAGGAAACCTTGATCGATTTCACTTCCTATTAATCTTCCTGCATACGATTTCTTCCCATCCTAATTTATGTCCTCATTGGAACTCTCTCCTCCACATTCTTTCTCGATAACAGTGAGGACACGATGCAGAAGAACCAGATCAAGAACCCAGAGGACGAGTCAGCTACATCGACAACTTCATTCCAGCACCGGCTACATTCATTTCCGGTTCTTGGCCGCAGAACCGGAAACGACTTCAGCCGACTCCACTTGAAACGCCGATTCCAATTCCCGTATAACCAATACGCACTTCCGGTTTCGTTTCGTCGGTGCTACTCTTACATATCTTCTTTGTCGATCGATGAAATTATAGAACAAGCTTCATTAACACATTTAATATCAAATACTGTCAGCAGTTAGCCTATGGATATATCTGTGTAAAATATAACACTTGTTTCAACATTACATACAACAACATAAAACATCTGCATAAAGTTATAAATGCATGTTGGCTACTAAGCAGTGATATTTTACTTCCTTGATCAGACGTAATTTTACTTCTAGTTCTTATATACTTCTGTTGATGTGATTTTACTTATCCTTCTACACCTAGTTCTCAAGTAATTTTACTTCTAGTTCTTATTCCCTTCTCTTGCCTTTAGTACTTTAATTCTACACACGTTACATCAATGTAGTGGTTTAAAGTTTTTATTCCAAAATAGATTCTACAGGCATGCAGCTTACTGGAAAGTCCATAAATTTAAGTCCTACCAATAATTTTAGAGTTTTTTGGGGGGAAAACTCGCATTTATAAAGAATGCCTCATCCTATTTCTACGACCTGTAGACAAATCCCAGCTACCGGAGTACCGAAAAAATTCGCTCTCGTATAGGCCTACATAGGCCTGTGATGCCGATTGTGAAACCAGATATTCAGCCAATGAGGATAGTTTGAAGACAATGAGCAAAACTTTACTTGCGGGTATGTCTCAGGCCCAAACGATTCTTGCACTCAATTCGCCAGCATGTCTCCGTTTAATTCGCTTTTTGTGAGGTGGTGTGTTTAGAGTAATCTTTCTTTCACACTCTATATAACGTTCTACGTGATTACACTGCAAATTAAGGTTCAAGTTCGTAGTTTTTCCACAGATTAAAAGACCACACTTGTATAGTATACCCAGTCTTACCATTTACTATTAGACCTCAGCATTTTCCGTTTCTTCCTATGTCTGGTGTGTAACCAGACATTGCAGACACAGCAACAGATTGATTAACGCCTGGAACGAGATAAGCGATGTGACAGTTTCGGTGGAGTCACTCCGCAACTTCAAGGTCAAGCTTGGGCAGATGGAATAGTAAGACATAGATCAATACGTTATGGTGGTTCGGTATCCGGACGATTGGCCATAGGACGATCGGTCATAGGACGATCGGTCATAGGACGATCGGTCATACGGACGATTGGTCATAGGGTCTATTGGTCATAGGACTATTGGCATAGGCGTAGCTACATGAAGGCAGGAGGAGGCAATTGCCTCCTCTTGGTTTTTCCATATAGTGGAGTTTCAGTTGATCAACGACGCAAATGACCAGGATTTTGGCAAGTTGCCTCCTCTTGAATTGAAGTGTCGTGTCTCGTTGTTAGGTGCCTGTGTTCGAGGTCAAGTGGTAAAGTGGAAAAAAGTCAAATGACTAAAAAAAAGTCATCTGAGTTTTTAAAGAAAGTATAAAAAAAGTCATCGGATTTTTAAAGAAAGTCTAAAAAGTCATCGGATTTTTTAAAGAAAGTCTAAAGGAAGATCATCGGAGTTTACAAAAGTATAAAGGTGTCATCGGAGTTTAAAAAAATGTAATGTCTAAAAAGGTCATTGGGAAAAATATGCACTGGTCTGCGAAGTGTGAAGTTGCCTCCTCTTGAATTTAAGTCTGGCTACGCCACTGACTATTGGTCATAGGGCCTACCGGTCCTATGACCAATCGTCCTATGACCAATCGTCCTATGACCAATCGTCCTAGAACCGGTGGTTCTCACACAGATTTTAGTCTTCTGAACCACTGTGAACCATGTAATGTTATGTTAACTCAAGTAGGCTATTCCTACACTGCGACCAGCGAGCATTCTTGGCAGACTCATTTCAATGGGAAAGAAAGATACGGAAGCGCAATAAAACTTTTAAAGCTTTCTCTCAAGTGCAAAAAAGATTTTGGAAATGTCGAACTAACTGTGGTTAAAGTATACTAAAGTACACGAGGATGGCTATGAGATTCACGTTATTTTTAAACAAACAGCAAGCATTTAAAAGCATTTCTGCAGTGCAGCACTAAAACATGGCCCTTAAAATTAGAAGTTTCTTAATTTTTGTTTTAAAACATGAACATAGGCTATAATTATTATATCCAAGCTTACCCGTTCTGCTTACGTCCAACTTAGGCTCCTCGGGGCTATTCGCAGATCTGTTTCATCCTCTACCTTCGACTCAATTGTTCACGCTTTGTCTGTTCTTGAATTGACTATTGCAAATCTCTCCTAGGCCTGTTGGCTTGTCCAAGGTTCGTCTATCTCTTCTTCAGTAGGAAGCCTACTGAATGCTGCTGCGAGACTTATAGGTCGCCTTCCTCGATTCTCTCACATCTCTACTGCTGAACAACTTCCTCGATTCTCTCACATCTCTATTGCTGAACAACTTTATTGGCTCCCTCTCTCTGCACGCATCCAATTTAAAGCTCTCATTCTCGTGCTCAACCCTCAACTGGGTCTTGTTCCAAAATATATTTTGTCACCAAACTCTCCGTCCCCTCTCTGCCATGTCACTGCGTACGGTATTCTCAGATCCTCTGACCGTCTTGACCTTTACGTTCCCCGTGTTAGGACTACAGTGGCTAGAATGTCCGGGGGTTATTGTCCGGTGGGTTATTGTCCGGGGGGTTATTGTCGTGTTACCCAATACAATAATCTTTATAAATGATCAAATACAATACAATACAACAAAATAACCTTTGCGCATATTTCTCCTTTGTCATTAACAAAATCAATAATCTGATATGTGAAATTGCTCAGAGTAGGCCTACTGCAAATCTCAGGTGGAACAGACTATACCTACTGATTGACTACTTCTGCGACGCTGCGTTTAATGATGTAGCCTACTTCTGTAAATACTTTGAGATCATGTCCCTTCTTAAACATACTGCTCCCAATTCTTTTCTCCTGGACTTCATCCTTAAATCACTTATTATTTCTTGTTCTGGAGTATTCTCCCACCTTATTGCACATTTGGCCAACTTATGTTTTGCTGAAAGCTGTTTTCCATCATGCATGGTTTAAATATGTTGAATTACGCATTTACTTAACAAACCTGACCTGGACGTCAACAGCCTGTCAAACGTTAGACCCATGCATCTCCAACCTCAATAGCATTTCAAAGATTCTTGAACGTCTCTTCCTTAAGCAATTCAAGAAACACCTTTCGCCTCCTAATTTCAGTCCTTACCAATCAGCTTACCGTGAGGGCTATTTCACTGAAACTGCTCATACCTTTACGCTGGACAACAAATCCTCATCCATTGTTAAAGGCAATACATACCTCTCACTCTCAGTATATCTCGATATCAGTGCTGTTTGTGAGTTTTTGACACTGCTGACCACCGTCGCTATTAATTATCTGTAGACTCCGTAAAAGCTTCGGTGTCTTTCTTTGGTGCAGCCTTAATTAAACTGGCTAGCTTCATATTTCTTCACCCATCAGCCGTAAAGTCAGTCATTTTGGTGTCCAGATGCAGCAGTATGCCGATGATACTCGGCTTTACATTGCTGCATCACGTTATCACCAACGGATCAGTCCTGCAAAGTAAATCTGGAAGAGTGCCTCTCTTCAGTGCATGTATGGTTCTGTTTCAATGATATGTGTAAGACTGCGGCAATCATCTTTGGCTCACGACAACGCCTGCGCTCTTTCCCTTATGATTTCAGCTTTGACCCTGCTGGAACTGTTTTCGTTTTTACCTTATTTTCATGTTTCTTTTTCATTATTAACAATTATTCATATTTATTTTAAACCACCGTACTGAAAAACAAGAAATCAACTAAAGATATAAAATTAGAGGAAATCAGTTATGTGGTTTCGAGACCGAAAAAATGAGGTCTTGGTCTCGAATATACCAGTCTTGGTCTTGAAAGGTGCGGTCTTGGTCTTGGGCGTCTGGTCTCGGTCATTCGCCTTTGGTCTTGGCATTGGGTGGGAACGACAGCGGACTAGGTCCATTTGCTAAATGTTGTCGATGTTTGCCAGTTATTCAGGGACTTCTGAGATATAGCTGCCAGTTATTCGACGATCCGCCAAAGGAGAGGACTTACCAGACTTCTTACCAGAAGCGACAAGAAAACGTTGAGGCACAGTTAAACCTGACTTCTGGTGCTTTAGTGACTAGTTAGGCTTACGCTGGTGCAGTTTCTCGAGGCAAAACCAGTACTATAGTTGGGCAAGCGTTGCAAATCAGACTTTGCTGGGAATTTGTCTATACCGGCAGTCATTTGTATTCCGTAATACCTGCACCTGTTGAGAGTGTGTTTAGCTGTAGTGTAGTCTTCATGAGACAGACTTGGGGACAAAAACTATAACTATAAATATTCATTCATTCATTCATTCTGAGAATTTACATAGCGCCTCTTCAAGATATTTACTCTGCGCTAGCTTATTATATGATGTTAAGTTTCATTGCAAACGAAAATATTTCATCAATAATTATTAGCAAAACAATGCACAATTGGCTCAAAGAGTCACCAGTTGCGGGCCCACGCACAAACGTGGAACCAGTCAACGGATTCCCGTCGACAGCTGAAGATGGCATGGATGTTCAGAGTCTCTGAGCAAAGTTGCGTCGATAGAGTAGAGCGGCCACAGGTGACATCTTTCGCAAACACGGTGACGCTGCCGACGAACAGTCCCTCACTGGTGGAAGATGACGCACGTCCGGCTATTCGTCGAAGCACAAGGACTATACGGAAGAAGGCATTCGTCGTGTGTCGGTCGGTAGATTGAAACGCCTCCAGTGACTGAAGGTTGAGGTCACTCCAATGGCCTAATATAATAGGCCTAAACATCTGATTTGAATTATGGGAATATATGTAACATTACAATTGAGAATTGCATCTATAGTCTTGAGTATTGTATTTTTTGTATTTTCGTTTATTGATCAACTCTGGGCCTCGATCTGGCTGTCATAACGCAGCTAGTTACAAGGTTCTTCATCGATAGTCGGCTTGAGTGAAACGTAATTAGGCTAAAAGAGTCATTCTGGGTCAGGTAGATAAGCTTGGCTTAATTGAGGCTTAGGTCTTGGTCTTGGACAACGCGATCTTGGTCTCGGTCTTGGTCTTGGACCACGCAGCCCTCGTATCTCTGTCAGTTGTTCACGGTCCAACCTCTTCGTTCAACCCGTTCATCTTCCACCCTCACACTGCTCCGCCCTTCCGTCACCTCATCGCTTAAATTCTGCAAATCGCTCGATCCATAGCCATAGCTGTACCGCCTCTTTGGAACAAACTCCCGCCTGTGCGACGACAAATATCCGATCCATCCAACGAACTCACCAAAACCTCACCTCTTGCTATCTCTCCACAGGTCTTCCACTCAAAACTGAAAACACTGCTTTTTCACAAATCCTATCCCGATTCCTTCTCCTCCCATCACCTCCCTCGCCATTTCAACCGTAAACATCATCCACCTTAGCCGTCATACTGTCTGCCTGTCTGACTCTCTGGATTTTGACCCTCTGCCTATCGATTCTGTTTCGATTAAGCGCGCGCCTGTGATACGCTGGTTCCCGCGACTTCGCTTTTGTGGGCGCTCTAGAAATATCGAGTTTACGATTTACGATTACGATTGGTCTCGGTCTTGGACCACGCGGTCTTGGTCTCGGTCCTCATCTTGGAATTTTGGTTTCGTGCACAACACTGGAAGAAATGAATAAAATGATTAAAATCGTCTCTGAGCGAGAAAGGCACAAACGTGATCAACGACCAATCTCATTGCGCCCTCTTGCGAGTGAAATCGATCCCGTAGAAACTAGTAAAGTGGATGAAATGAAGAATTAACTCCTGTTGGCCTTCCGTCTAGGCGCATGCGCACATCTCTCGAAGACGGCAACAGTTGATAGCACAGTCCATCGGATACTGATGCGGATTACCCAGCCAGTCGATTCTATCACAGATAATATATTACGGACTTGAGGCTCTACGAATCTATGACGAATTTCCAATAATTGCGTCTGGTGGTAGTGGTTTCATAAATTTCTAGAAAATAGCTTGACTAGCTTATATAAAATCCGAAAGGTTCATTTTAATTCCTAAACATTCCAAAATGTATAAGAAGTCAGACTATATTAAATTACAGTGTTGTATTGGTGTCATAGCGAAAACCATCACACTAACTCGGTCTGAAGATGGCGCCCCGTAGCAAAGCAACAGCTGAGCCTTTGCTGTACGTCTACATGAGTGCGTAATCTGTGCTTAGTGTTAACGTTTAAGCCGGTGTTATTTAGTAATATTAGTAATATATTACTTTTATTATTAATATTACGAGTGTAATATTATGGCTACGGCGGTGTCGGTTGTTGGATCGGGCAGCCAGAGCCCTTCTTCGGTGTCTCGGACAATTGAAAGAATCTTTGACGAGTCTCAGTACACGGGCGAAATAAACCTGAGCGGTCGGAAACTGAAGAGATACCCGTCGAGTGCGAATAAGTATGATCTAATCGATACGACCAACGCAGGTGAGAACATAATGATGGCGAATAGATTAGTGAAAAGTTGGCAAACTTATAGTATCGGGGGCTGAAGATTTTATATAGTATCTTTGCGTAGCCTGCGCGGACTCCAGACAGTACCAGGTTTTCTAATGACGACACTAACCCTGACCCTAACGGTCCCTCACGACATCTTACTTGACCCTAACCGACACTCACAACGCCAGTTAACTTACGCACTATATTCTTCAGCCCCCGATACTATAAGCTTGCCGAAAAGTTTATTAAACCGATTCGTAATCATCGACAAAGCAAGTGATTTTGGTTATCCGTAGTTTACGTTGCCAAAATTATTTTAATGTCTTCGATGCACCACTTGACATTGGTAATTATTTATTAAGCAGTCTACTAATGATAAGTTCCATTTCGTAAAAAAATTGATCAATCCAAAGTTCTTCCATTTAATAAGAAATTACTTTTATCAATTTAAGCAAAAATTATTTTTCAGCAATCCAACTTCTATCTAAACAAAGAATTATTTTCATAAATTGAACTGCTATTTTAATACAGAACCAATTATTTCCATCAATCCAGCTTTTATTTAAGCAAAGAATTAGTTTAATTAATCCATCTTCCAATTAGACATGACATTAGGTTCATCAATCCAGCTTCCATTTTAAAGTGACAGTATAAAATAATTTGGCAATGTAAACTGTGGTTTAACCATCATCACAATTTTATATAGCGCCATTTCAAGATAGACTCATCAGATGAACTCCCGACCTAGCACAATGAAGCCATAATTATCACTGTCATTATCATAAACTTTGTAATAGCTATTGCGATCATCATTGTCTGTATGACCATTTTCGTCAGCTACATCATAATCATGCTCATGTGATATCATGATCATCGTCATCATTGCTACTGTGCTTCTCCTGCTTTTGCTGCTTCTTCTACTCCTCCCCACCTGCCTTCCTCCCAATTAGCATCATTGTCATCGTCATCATCACCCTCAATATAATCATCATCTGATTTCAATTGTTATCTTAACTTCTAACCTGACTTGCTGATGATTTGCCAGTTTATCGCATGGTGGAGATTTGAACTCCAGAATTAGAGCTAAGAGACCAATGAGGTGTCTTGAAACATGACAGTAAGGTAGGGTAGGACAAAGCAAGGTAGGGTAAGATGAGGCTTTGTAAGCTAATGCAAGGTTAGGTAAGACTAGGTAAAGTAGGGCAAGGTGGAGTGAAGCAAGGTAAGACAAGGTAAAGTAAAGTAAAACAAGACAAGGTAAGGTAAGTTCAGTTATGTAGCTCCTTGATATAGCACCTTGTAAGTAGCTCATAGAGTGTTGCCTACTATAGATGAAACACTGTACAAGTTAATTTGGAAGAAATGGACAATGTTTGGTAAGGCAAGATAAGGAAGGTAACATGTATGGCACGACAATGTAAGGTAACTAATGCTAAAGGAGCATCTGTTATTAGTGTTTTGAAAGGATTTCCCTGACTTTAGTTTTGCCATATAGGCTGGGCTGTTAGCATTAGACCTGTTATGACCTATAGTTTTGCAGTGGGTGGCCTATTGACAACCACGCCCATTTCCTGTAATGGTATGCCATGACCCTCTCTCTCCGTAATGGCCTGTTAATCTTACACTATCAGACCTTTTTAGACCCATCCTGTTAGGCTTGCCTTTTGTAGATGAACTACTGTTGATAAGTGAATTCTGTGAAAGTACCTAATTATAAATCATTATACTTTGCAATTAGTTCCCAAATTCTAATTGGACTTCACAACTTATTATTTCGAAGGCTATTTATAAACTGGTTTAATATTTGCCTAAAAATCTAATTTGGTTTTATTATCATGATTACCAACAGCTGCAGCAGCAAATTCATCATCATCATCGTCATCATCATCGTCATCATCATTACCACCACCCCACCACCATCATTATCATCATCGTCATCATCAACATCCATTTTATTATTATTTCCAATATTATTATTATTTCCATTATTATTATTATTATTATTATTATTATTATTATTATTATAAACCGATATTATTATAATTTTTTTTGCCCTGAGGTACTTCATTCCCCCAGGGACTTATAAAATTATAAAAGCAGTGCATCTGGAACGGCTACTCCTCATCCTCATTATTATTATTGTTATTATTATTATTGTTATTATTATTATTGCTATTATTATTATTGTTATTAATCAGATACTTATATTGCACTGATATATAAATTCACATCAAAAGTGCAGTAGAGCTGGAAAAAAGATAATTCTGTAATCATTTGTGAAATGAAACAAGAATGAGAGAATTGTCACTCAAAGCTGGTGATAGTGAATTCCATAGATTAGGACCAGTGTGTTGTGAGAACCACAGAAGCAATGCGTCTTTTTGGTTAAGTTGTGATAAACAGTTGGCCAAAGGAAGCTGATCTTATTATATATGTCCTGGTGCAATTAAGCTTAGGTGGAACACATGTTAATTCTGCAAGGTTACTCGGTGCCAAACTAAGAAATCTTGCATATTAGCGGGCAGCAACTTAAAGTGGACTCAAGCTGGAAAGATAATAACCAGGGTTATTTTGAAGACATTAAGTATGTAACTGAAGACCTTGGAGGAACTGAAAACACGACAAGCAGCATTGCTTAGGACTAATTGATACAAGTCGTAAAAACTTAATAATAATAATAATAATAACAGTGACAATTCATATGGCGTCGTAACACTACCATGCCGTTACAAGGGTGCATCACAGTCAACTAACAGGAGGGTAGGCTTTAGCAAACAAATAAGTCTTGAGTCCGGATTTGAAGGAGTCAATTGTGTTATTCTTAATATTCTTAATATTAATACTATTATTATTAATATACTTAGATGCCAACATATTATTATTATTTCCATTTTATTATTATTATTTATTATTATTTATTATTATTATTAGACACCAACATATTGGTCAATGTTGCTTCAGGTAATTAATTAATGAGGTTGTGTAATTCCACCTATCCTGTCAGTGTATATCGTTGTTGACCTTCGCATATATTCAAGTATGATTTTTAAAATATTTTATTGTTTTTGTTGTCAGTATTCTTAATATTAATACTATTGTTATTAATATGCATACTTTTACTCATTTATTGGAGCAGAAACTATTCTTACTTAAGTTTTAATATCTATGATATTTTTTGTTTAAAAAGTATGTTACTTAGGCCAAAACAAAATAATGGTGTGTTTCCGGTAACGCGACCGAGTCACTTTTTTGCCGCGACTCGGAAAATTTTTTTTTACGGAAAATTTTCTAAAAAATTTTTACGGAAAATTTAAAAAAAAATTTTTTTTTTACTTCACATACATTAAGCCTTTGCATGCCGGAGAAGCAGAATCGCGACATTATAGGTGCATTCACTAAAGCAGAGACCTTTTCGGAAACTAGCAGTCTTTCAATGGAAATAATGGTGCCGTAAATTAGTAAATTACAGCAATAACAGGGCTAAAGTGTGGAGTTTGGGAGAGGGAGGTAATAGACCCGAAAGTGGTGGATTTTCTCACGGTAATTTGACAGGGTTATTTCACAAATCTGACCGCCATATTCATTGTATCAGAAATACCTTTTATCGTACGTGCCATTATAAAAGTAAAGCCTCCTTAGCAATCAGCCTACTTAACAACCTCCATAGCATTCTACTTTCATAGCAACCAGCCTTCTTAACAACCAAGCTTTGAAGCAAGCAGCCTCTGTGTCAGCCTCAATTAGCAACCAGTTTCAAAGTCAGACTTGGCCCCTTTAGCAACCGCCTTCCTTAGCAACAGTTAACAACCCCTGCCCCTTCCATTTCACCTTGCAAGAAAAACGATGTCAACAAAAATGAAATAAATAAGATTGTTTTCTACAGCAGTTTGTAGGTACATTCTGCAAATAGGCATTTTTAATACTCGCATAGAAATACATACTTTGGTACAGCCTGTACCGCTGTGCATAAATGGGCAGTGGCTTAATTTTTGTAAATCACTGCATAAAATTATTTTAACAAAAATAAAATTATTTTCCTACCTACCTACCCAGTTTTTTTTAACTCTGTTACCGGAAACACACCATTATTTTTTTTTTTGGCCTTAGGGTTGAGTTACTTAGTGAACATGGAGTTAGGGTATTTCTGGCCCTTATTGAATGATTTGAAACCTGAAACTGGAGTTAGTCTCTTGCAACATTAAGTCTGAGAACTTGTGTGGCTCTGTCAATACTGCAGTCGATGCTGGGACATATCAGTCAAATGTGTCAGTCCTGCTCTTTATGACTCTCGTGAAAGATTTTTGAACCATTTGTAGTTTGTGCAGATCGCCTTTAGTGATACCAGTGAGAGTAGTCGGGTCTTCTGGAAACCAATACATTAGCCAGTGGTATTAGTACATCCGAAGAAAAGAAAGAGCTGATTCTGTGAATGTCCCATATGTGAAATTTAGCTGATCAGCATAATATAATTATGGAACATAGGTGGAAAATGACATGGTTGAAATTTTTCAGGAAAGAATAATATTGTAGCAGCCTAATTGGCTTTGGAAGAGTGTGACAGGGAGCTAGGTATTGCATTTGTCATGGTGTAGGATCTTTACTCGCTGCTTGCAAAGTTGCAATATAACTTTGGAGAGGAGAAGCTCTCAGAGACTAGACGAGACAAGTAGGTGATTTGGCTGTTGAGACTAGTTTACCGACAATAGGACTCTGTCGCCTGAATTGGAGATCTATGGAAAGGTAACTGGGTCTGTCGCCAACACTTCTCAAGGCGGCCACGGTTTTTATTGTACCTTAATTCAATTAACTTAATAGTGGGTGTTAATGATGTCATTACACACATATTAGGGGCGATATGCCACCTGTTTTTACACCAGACACACATGCACTGTGCTTGCCAAAATCACTGGTATTACTCCGGCCTGATAAGAGAGACATGGACCTGCTTAGAACCTCAGAGAAACAGCACGGCACGAAAATGAGCCTGGCCTTCCAAATTCCAGCCTTTCATTCCAGTGGCTCAGGCGTTTTTATCAGCTAGGCTATGGGCAGGATACACGGTAAAATATTAATCTTAGTCGACTAATGCATCTGGCGGAGTAGGTTTGGGTTTCTGGGTCGCAGGTTATGTGTGGTTTTGTCTTGTGGTGCGTTTGAACATTACTGGACTTGGTACACTTTACCGTTAGTCGGGTGAGTCGTTTAGTTGGCTGGTAATTGTGGGAGCAGCCGGTATATACGGACACACAGAGCATGGACTCCTATGTAGTAGGAGGTTATTATATATTAGGGGTCCTTGCACGGACACAGAAAGGGAGAGGGAGGCGAGGGGAGATAGGGTCAATGAAAGCAAGATTTCTGTGTATCTCTCCACGTGTAGGCAGACTCAGGACCTGATGAGTCACATAGGTTCATACAGGAGACTCTCTCAAGTCTTTTTCTCTAGGTCAGTGTGGCTGACTGAGTGTGGCTAAAGAAGTGTCCATTTTATGTTCTGTTATTTGATTATTGAAGATATAATTGCATTAAATATAATATGGAAAGACAGATCAGCAAATCATTTTATTCGATTAATTATCCAACTGAGACAAAATTTGTGGGTTTCTGGTTGGTTGGTAGATTGTCTGGTTGGGTGGTTGACGAATGTCTAATCTACTCTTATCCAATGACTTCTATAGTGCCATTGTTGTAAACACTTTCTTATCATGACAGAGTCGTCATACATTTCGTTGGATGTTCCAGGATACTCACAGTCTAGCATTATTAGTGCTACATATTCATGAGTTAGCTGCTGTTCAGTACAATGGAAGTACTGTAATTGACTACAAAGACATACTGAAGGTTTTGGTCATTACTCTGACCATCCAACCAAGGACTTTTGAAGCATTGTGCCTCTCTATTGCAGCTACTCATGGGCCAGTGATGTTGCTTTCTACTGACCTCCACCCCCAGCCTCCCTCCCCGAGCACCCAATCATGACTTTGATGGCACCACCGGCTCCAGTTCGTGAAACCTCGAAGGCCTTGGCAGACTCCTCAAGCGTAAAGCGATGTGTTACCATAGGCTTGAGGTCGACAGCACCTGACGCAACCATCGCAAGGGCGGTTGGATACCTAGAGACAACCAGAAATTTCAGCACATAATGTAACATATGTGACAGTACAGCAATTTTAAACTGATTATTCACAGTTCAAGCACTTTCTATACAGTAGCAATACCGAAAAGCTTAATAGATATTATTCATGTCTAGCATTGTCTACATCCTGCACAGGCTACACTCTTAACAACCTAATGACGAGCATGTACTAAAATTAACTGCAAAACCAATGCAGCTCGTTGTTAAAGTGCTAAAGTAATAACTGAAAACAGCAGTGCCTATATATAGAAAAGTTTTTAGAGTTTATGACTGCAATTAAGCCAGTGAAGTCTCTTCTACGGTAGTTATCCGATCACTGCTGTTTACTGATAAACTCTATGTTGGACTGATTTTAACATCGTTAAGGCTACAATAGGCTTCACTTTCTGAACACTTAGATGTGCACATTAATATCAAATTAGTTAACTAAGAAAAACATCTGACCTATTTTTCTGAACAGCTGAAACAAGATTGTTTTAGTGCAGACTTGTGTACGAGACATAAAACTCGAGACTGAGACCGAGACAGTGGGGTCTGAGACCGAGACCGAGACAGTGGGGTCCGAGACTGAGACCGAGACACCAGGTCCGAGACAGTTCGAGACAGTTCAAAACGAGTCAAATGCATATTGGACCCAAGTCTCGAAACAATTTTTCTCAACTTTTGAAGTCTAATACAAGGGTCAAGTCACTGAAATCAGCCGATCACCTGAATTGTATAAACTATAAAGAAATTAAATATTTCAGCCATTCTGAAATTTTCTAAATGATTCTAAAATTTACCAACAAAATTCCATATGGGCCCTAGGCCTATTAGCGATTTAGCGACATACGGTAAGTCACATCACTCACCTTGAGAAACTAGATGTTGTTCCAAGCGTTTCGCTTATGTTGGCTTTACACAAACGACGAACGGTATGCCATTTATTTTGTTTTTCATTGATTTCAAACTGGTTGAATGCAAATTTCACGATTTCAGGTTCTTTATGAGACATTTTAAGATATTTGGAAATTTTGGACTGAAAGTGCAAACTTAAGACTTCTTTTTTCAATACTCTTAAATCTTAATACCAGAAACACCGCTTTTTTAAACTTCCTGTCTGTTTGGCACTTCCGATTAACTAGTTATCCATTCGGCACAAGACAATTTTATAGCGCAATACTGTACGAAGTTCCGAACAAAATACAGTTTGTACGAGAACCGCTTGGAGACCGCCTTCTACAAGAGAACAAGACTTTCGCACGAGACAGTTTCAAAAAACAAGACTTTCGCTTTGAGACAGTTTCCAAAAAGTCAAGAAATGAGACCGAGACAGTGGAGTCCGAGACCGAGACATCAAAAACCTGTCTCGAGACGTCTCGAGACTGAGACAGTGTCTCGAGACAATACAACTCTGTTTTAGTGTCATAAACATAACTACCTAATAAAGAATGAAGCATGATAAAAAGTGATGCATACGTGTTTGCATATCTGAAAATACCCCGGATGTCAACCTCACGAACAGCTGCATTGACGATTGGAACGTTGACATTGGCAGGTCCAAGGCCAACCAACACCATTATGCCTCCTGATTTGGTTGCCTAGCAACAACCAACATTAGTCACACTCATGATTAGATCCCTTGCCATATATTACCAGCCACTTTCACATGTTCTCAGGTATGCAACTTTACAAGAACCAACTGCTAGCTTTCTGTCAAAGAATTTAAGCTAATAATAGTCTTCCATAAGTCTGCATTATGGTAATTATTATTTCTTTTATTATATTTATCATATTGGAATTATTTAGTTTGCTGGGAATGTGCTACTGCCTTTAATTTTATCAAATTTTAGTTAGGTTGCATTAAAATTAGGGAGATGAAATTGTATCTGGTAATGGCAATTTCTTCAATTGTTTCTGCACTTGTTATTGATATATCTTTAGTTGTTTAGCACATTAAATTTGACTTATTTACTTGATCCAGAAATCCAGAAGCAAACTAAACCATGTGTGCAAACCAGACAGCTGTAACTTCAGGATAACATTTGTGAAACTTACAATACCTAATGTAAAACGCCTCAAGTTACCTAATACAAAAAAGCTCATGTTAATTGCTTTAAGCCAGTCTTGTTCTAAGCAAGCAGCTTGAGAAAGCTATACAGATTATTTTCTTTAAAAGGGCATAGACCAAAAACTGCATTTACTCAGAAAGAAACTTACATAGATTCCGGTCTGTAAGCTGGTCTCTGCTCCACTGCATTCAATCGTAACGTCAGGATGTCCACCAAGGACTTCCACAATTTTGTTGGCCATTGCCCGTGTGTCTAATTTCACGTCAATCTTAACCGTGTGGTTGGCCCCCATTTTATGAGCCACAGAGAGACGTTCTTCGGAAATGTCTGACAGCAAAGACAAGAAAGAAAAAGTTTCCAGTAAGATCACCTATTTCATTGTTATATGTATTAGAGCTGTACCGATTAAACGGCCATACGCGTCATCGGGCCGATTATTTGAATAATCGGTATATTCGGGTACCGGAAGAAATAATTGGTTAATCGGTGCCGATGTCAAAATTTAAATTTTTTACTTAATACTTTTTTTTACTTGCATTATTGCATACTTCAAGTTTTTTATCGATTTTCATCTATCGTTTTACGCCCCTTAGTATTTACGCATTAAAACATAAAAATTATCATTCACAACTTCCCAACTTAATTTAAACGTCCACCCTTATAGTTGTGACGATAGATTACTGGTTCATGTTTCAGAACCGAACATTTCGACTAAATAAATAATGAAATATTGAGTCTCATAAATTGGGTATTGGCAGTTTACAGAGGCCCGGGAAGTGTTTAAAAGTTGTGTGAGCCAACCTCAGCCACGTACAGATTTGAGGTGGATAAAATTATCCATTACAAACTATGTCAATATCCATTTCCACGTATTATATATATATATATATATATATATATATATATATATATATATATAACACTCTCCAATTCTCCCAGCCTTCCTATAGGCTATTGCCGCTATTCGTCAGTTGTTCACAGTCCAACCAACCAACCACGCCGTTCAACCCGCTCTCCCTCCGCCCTAACACTTCCCCGTCCACCATCAGTAACCTCATTGTTAAAAGAAAAGAAATTTACAGGAATTTGGTCATCTATAATGCTATATGTAAAATGTTCTTATGTAGGCACTAGGCCTACAGATTTAGGCTGTGACGAATTGTTTGTAAATGTGAAATGCAATCTCAAAAGTTAAAGTAGTGTGCACTTGCGACTTGTTTAGATAGATGTACTTATATCACTTCCTACGAACTCACCAAAACATCACCTCTTTCAGTCTTGCTATCCGTCGCGCCTCAAATTCACATTTCGCGCGTTACAAATTTATTTAATAATAATAATAATAATAATAATAATAATAATAATAATAATAATAATACACTGGGAGGTGATCCATCGGCGGTGGCGCAGGATATCCAATACATATCCACTCTGGAGACTTCTTTGGGCCTGCGTCTGAACCGCCAGAAATGCGAAATCCTTATGTCGGAGGCCGCACACTCACTGGATCCTCGCTGGTCAGACTTTAGCCGGCGGGACCATGACTCACTCACTCTGCTCGGGGCGCCACTCTTTAGAGGGGCAGCGCTTGATGCCTCTCTTTCCCAACACTGTAACGACCTACAAAGGGCCTTTACAAAACTCGGCCAGCTTCCTTCCCAGAACGCCCTCACTCTTCTTAGGTCCTCCTTCGGCTCCTCGAAGTTAGGTTACCTACTTCGTTGTTCCCCGTGCGCTGACCATCGGGCCCTGCAATCGCTTGACTCGATCATGCGTACCGGGCTTGAACTTATAGTCAACACCTCGTTTAATGACATCCAATGGCTACAGGCAACGCTGCCGGTGAGAGATGGCGGCCTTGGTCTTCGTAGAGTTGTTTCGCTTGCTTCTTCTGCCTATTTGGCTTCAGCTGCAGCAACTCTCGAGCTCCAAATGGCCATCCTCGGCGGCAGCGCATTGGTACCCGATGTCGTCTTTGACGACCTGCTTTTGTCGCGCCAACAAACATTGCCCACTGTCATGTCACCGCTACCCACTAGGCAAAACATCTGGGATCGTCCGCTGATCGAGATGGATAAGACCAGAATCCATCTCTGGCCGGGATACGATAACCCGGTCGACCAGGCCAGGCTGACCGCCATCTGCAGCCCCCATTCAGGCGACTGGCTGGCGGCACTCCCGATTCCATCATGTGGACTCACTCTGGATAACGAGGCCGTTCGCATTGCGGTTGGCCTTCGTTTGGGACTTGACATCTGCAGCCCCCACACCTGCCGATGCGGAGCCCTGGTTGGTGCTAACGGACACCACGGCTTCGTTTGCAAGCAGGCATGTGGACGCTCCCTGCGCCACTTTACCATCAACGATATCATCTGGCGCGCCCTATCGAGGGCCGATGTCCCCTGCACCAAGGAACCGGTCGGCCTGTTTAGGTCGGACGGTAAACGTCCGGATGGGGCCACTTTAATCCCCTGGTCGGAGGGTAGATACTTGGCATGGGACGCCACGGTGGTCCACTCGTGCGCACTCTCATATGTCACCCACCCCGCCGGGTCCAGGGGGCCCGCCTCAGCACAGGCGGCTGAACGCAAAGACCTAAAATATCAGGGTCTGCCTCCGACCCACAAATTCCAGGCGTTGGCCTTTGAGACCTTGGGCCCTATCAACCTCTCAGGTGCAGAATTCATCAGCAGTATTGGTAGTCGCATATCCATCATCAGTGGCGACCGCCGTGAGGCGTCGTTTCTTTTTCAGCGTCTATCTGTCTGCATACAACGCTACAACTCTGTCACCTTCAACGGGACCTTTCCAGCGACTCCAGACGACGAGGCTTGATTTTCCAGACACTGTCCCCTGCTCCTAAATCAATTTTTTCCAAATCCTGAGGGATCATTGATACCTCGGGTAAAAAAAAAAAAAAAAAAAAAAAAAAATAATAATAATAATAATAATAATAATAATAATAATAATAATAATAATAATAATAATCTATCCACAGGTCCCTCAATCAAAACTAAAAACACTTATCTTTCACAAATCTTATCCTGATTCCTCGTCATCCACTTGCCTCCCTCGCACTTCAATTATAAACACCATCCACTAAACACTATAGATACCTGACTGTCTGCCTGCCTTGCCCTTTGTATCATAACACTCTGGCTATCGATTTAATTTCCAATTATTATAATTGTATATTATATTTTGACTGAGCGCCTGCGACTTAGCTTTTGTGGGCGCTGAAGAAATCTCTAGATTAGCCTACCATTAGGCTACTATTACTATTACGGTTATGATTGCAATTACAAGTAAGACATGCAATGAAGTTGGATTACTTGCATGGAAGAAAATAAAATTTATTTACAGGAATTTGTCAGGTATAATGCCGTTTGTCAAATTTTTCTTATGCTCATATTTGCGCTGTGGTGATCGAATTGCTTATAAATGTGAAATGCAATTTATTTAGTTGTAGCCTACTTACCGTCAGACCTCCCAGCTGCAGGTGACTTGCAAAACGACAGAAAAGACTGTTTAAATGCCTTCAAAGGCGGTCCGCTAGACATTGCTGCACTTTCTTTATTTACCAATTTTATTTATTCAAAATTATTTATTATCCTCTGTATACACTCGAGTGGAGTCTCGAGAAGAACTGATCTAGTCGCTATTTCTCCAGGCACTCTGAGAGCCGACACACTGAATATTGTGCCTATGTTTTATATATATATATATATATATATATATATATATATATATATATATATATATAATTATATATATATATATATATATGTGTATATCTAAACATGTATATATATATATTAATATATATCACAGGTGTCTTAATAATTAGCTGTCCTGTCTGCAACCACAGTCCGCCCATGCAGTCTAGTAGAGTGATATATTGCCCGTGTCACTTCAGTACCTCCGACTTCCGACAAACACATTTACACATGTGGTACCGTTTAGGCCCAAAGAGTAGCCAGTATCAAGTATCCATGATTCGCACAATTTGTCATCCTGCAAGACTTGACAGTTGTCTGCTGCCCTTTGCTTAATGCCAGGGCCAGCTTTGGCCGGCTTTGGTTAGGTTCCATTACTGCGTTATTTTCATAGTATTACTGTTTCCAAAAAGTTGTGTGAGCATGACCCTGCCTTGGCGCCACAGGGTCAATATTTGGGTGAGCATCGGCGGCTCTGGCGCCATAGGTTCCCGGGTCCCTGGCAGTTTAATAATCGGCTATACGCGGTATCGGTATCGGCAATTTAAAAATCGGCTATACGCGGTATCGGCATAATCGATAAAAAGCGATATCAGTACAGCTCTAATATATTCGTTTATTTCATAAAGCGACAGACAAAACGCTGTAGGTGAACAATAACGGTTGAGAATTCGGTTCATAGAAGTAATAATATTGTAAATTAATAATAATAAAGTAATAGGAATTACGTGCTCTTGGTTACATACTCTGCTCCAACTATTATTCACTAAGCACTATGTCTAGGCCAAGGCAAGGTTGATATGAAAATTGTCTTCAATTTTCAAATCCTGTGTATTCAATGCATAACATGATTTTTCAATGTTACTTTGGCTTGGCTTATTTGCCTTAAATAAATGTTACAAGATAAAATCCAATAATATCAAAGTAATTTTTTACATGAAAAAGGATAATTTGGCATCAGGTCAAATTTAGTAATATAGAAACAGAACTACAAAGTACAATTATAGAGTACAATTTCATGCAAATTAACATAAGCATATGCATTTATATGCATGTTGTGTACATTTTAAGTAAGTAAGTAAGCCATTTATTGACAGAGCATCAACAACATAAGATCACAATAACAGCATGCAGTACAAATCTAAAAAATTTCAAGTAAATGATGCAAAAGTCAATAGGTCAATCCAAAAGGGTCACATGGACCTGCTGCAGCTGGATTGACCTTTTTCGGGATAATATTTAGCAGTAGTAACAGTTCAAAAATGAAATGTACTGCATGATAGTATAATACACAACTGAAACTAAATGCATGTGTGTAAGGCTTAAGTATGTACATAATATGTGTACTAGATATTTCATATAGTGCCTTTCAGTACATCACAAAAGCGCTGCCTATGTTAGTCTATAAGGTGTTAACGTTGTGAAGAACAAAAGGCAGTGTTGTTAAAAGTATCGGGGAAATGTACTTAAGTAAAAGCAAAAGTAAACAGGATTTTTCTTACTTAAGTAAAAGTAAAAGTATTCATCGCAAATAATACTTTTGTAAAAGTAAAAAGTATTCTTCGAAATAATACTTTTAAAGTAAAAATACTGAGTCTTGTGTCTATAATTCGATCCACACATTTACTTTCAAGATGACTAAAATTCTGAAAATGCTTGTCATTCAACCAAGGTTGTTTATGGTTAATTGTTATACCGGAAAAGCTAAAAAGGCATTCGACTGCAGAAAGTGGGATGTTCAATCTGGGACTAATATAAAATAGCTCCTTCAAATCAGATCAGGCTCACCTGCTGAACATGCATTCTCGCAATTTTTAGTAACGAACATTGTAACGAATATTACGTGAATTGTAACGAAGTAAAAGTACTGAATAATGGGTTAAATATTACTTCGTTAAAAGTAAAAGTATTTCAGTTTTGTGATACTTCGTTACAAGTAAAAGTACAGACACTTTTACTTAAGTACAGTAACGCGTTACTTTTACTTCGTTACTGTACAACACTGACAAAAGGACACCCACAGCAGCACTCACACACATGTAGAGTACCATCAAAGGAGTCCCATAACCAGGTACACCAGTGAAATCTTAAGGTTGAAACGGTTTCATTGGTCAGTCAGAAAGGCACTAACCTGTGACTACAACCACTGCAGCTCCCATTGCTTTAGCTGTCACTAGACTGACCAAGCCAATTGGTCCGGAGCCACAGACGAGGACCTTGTGACCAAGGCCAATGCCAGCTCGACGGCAGGCATGCACTGCCACGGAAAGTGGTTCCAGAAGCGCTCCTTCCTCATATGACACGTGATCTGGAAGCCTAGACAAAGCAAATGCAGCACCAGATCAACACACTTCACACTATCTACTTTTCTGATCCAGACATTAAATCTTTGTAATTTTTCACAGAGCTATATTATTAAAATTGCACTACATACATATTCATTTAAGGATTGTGAAATTGCAACTTAATTCATTTTAAACAGATTGAATATGTTTAAATGTAAGTAGTAAAGCACAAAAGTGAGCATCTCATTTTCTTAACTGAAGTCCAAATAATGATTACAATTTTAAAGATTAAGATTAGCTAGTGAGCCAGATAAGTTTGTTCCATTTGATGCGCTTATGCCTAAAGCCTTCAGTTCGTGATTTGAAAGTGATTTCCCAAACCAACTAAAATTCTGTAACTCTTGAAGCTTAAAGACTAACCAAATATTCAATGCAATTGCTTCAAAAGAGTTGTATACTGTTTTCTTGCTTAAATTCTAATACATATCCACTTCCTGCAACCAATTTATGGCTGTAACCAATAAGTTCAATAACTCATTCATAAATGGTACAGAGTCAATGGCCAAGTGGTCAGCCGGCAGACTCGGTTCAATGATTACTTGAAGCAGAAATCAGCCGTGTGAACATGGTAGCGAGCTAGAGCTCCGTCAACAGGAGGATGTGACAAAAACGTAACATCTGGGCAGAGGTTGTAACGTCCTGTTTTGCAGAAATCGCACAATCGACATGGAACGCCTGGTTCAAGTGCCACACGATCCCCTGCAGTGCACAGAAATCTCCAATCAGAACTTTACATTTGTTTCAAAGTCAACCCGGCATGGACAAATTAATTAAACAAGGCAATACCAAAAAACATTTTATGCAGTGAATTATATATGACTAATGGATTTAGTGCTGCAAGCAGAAACATGTTCTACAGTTATATTGATTCTGTTACACTGTATAGAAGTAGCCAATTAAAAGTAATTTTGCTGTATAAATCTTGCTCAACCTTCCTGATGCTTCACTATATCACGACCATCACCGTTATTGTATTATTATTATTAATTAAATTTGCAACACGTGCATGGTCACACCAAAATGTGAATCTGAGGTGTGGATAGTCAGTCGCCAGGAGAAGATGCAGTTAGATATCCAAGTGCTTGACAGTCAAGAAGAAACAGTGAGTTTTGAGCCGCTTTTTGAAGGAAGGAAATGAATTTGAGCTGTGAAGAGAGACTGGAAGTCAACTCCATTCCTTGAGGCAGAGGCATGGAATGCATGCAAGCCAACAACTATTCTACTAAGAGACCCGTATTTGATGATCGCAAGCAACGAGCAAGGAGTCAGTAGTGATTGAAGGTAGAAAGGTGTGCTGGTGCTGAGGGCTTGTAGGTCAAACAGGCCAATTTAAATTTTATTCTGAACTCGACAGAAAGCCAATGCAGCTGATGGAGTAGGACTGAGGAGCTTGTTCATAGTGGAACACGCAGCACTATGCGCTATGCTACTATGCTACCACTTGCTACCACAAACTACACACAAATATCAAAAGTCAGTTAAATCTATCACCAGAAGTAATCTGTGTCTTACCAACTTTGAGGTTTGTCACTCCATCTCCGAGCAGTGTCACAGTTCCACTGGACTCATGACCCAAGAGCATTGGAGTCTTTACCACAAATTGACCACCGAGTTCCCCATGAGTCAGATAGTGGACATCAGATCCACAAATGCCAACAGAATGAACTGCGATCTGTACTTCTGTACAGAAACAAAAATGATAGTTAGGTCTTCAAGAAACTCAACTCTAGCATTAAATGCTTTGACCACTGGAAAAGCTAATGGTATGTGTGCAAGGAAATAAATTTTTAAAGCAACCACATACTCTTGACTCTGTATTAATGACGTCTTTCATTTTGCGTTTAAAACACAGTTTAAAAAGTGCTTGCTATGCAGCTCTGAGCATTTGCACTGACAGTTGACAGTGTGGGTAAAGCATCCTAGAAGTAGCTTCCTACTGACGATGCTATAAAAACTGTCATAATTACATTACATTCCCAGAATGAATGAATGAATTACATTGCATTACAACAACACCAACTATTTGAATGGGTGTCATGTGATTTTAGGTCCCTATATATGAATTGTGCTAGATCTTCCTAATTGCAGTTCTAAACTGACAGCTTCTAAGTGGCATCCCCTTAAGATAAACTGCAACAGCTAGCCTGATAAAAATCTCAGCATTCTTCTCCATACACCAGAACAGTGGCGGCACTACACCAGGGCAAGCAAGGGCAAATGCCCTGGTAAAAATGCCTTTGCCCTGGTCGTTGCCCTGCCAAATATTTTGCCTGTCGAGAATATATTTGGGGCATAAGTCGCCCCTGCACTGGTTACTTGTATGATTGCCCTGGTTATGCCCTGGTTAAAAACATTTCTGGCGCCGCCACTGCACCAGAAGCATTCTTATGAGAACAAACAAGATGCATTTCATTCTACCATTCTCCACTCACTGCGTGAAGAGTTCAACAATGCAATTTAAATGAGTATTGATCACCTGAATAAACAGTCAAAACATACTTGTGCTCACCTCCATGTCCTGGTTCAGGGACCGGCCTATCCTCCTGTAAAATATAAGATTTAACGCAAGAATGATTCAGTTAGGGAAGTTATACTGCAGAGTCATATATACACTGTGTCCCGATGAAAAGTGGACCCCTAGAAAATGTGTCATAACTCGGTCAAAACTTTTAGCATTTGACTGAAATTTTAAAAGCGGAAACAGTAGCCATATCACCACCAAATCCTAACGCCGTTTGGAAATGTTGGCGAATTTGTCACTTTTATGAACGATTGAGATGCAGTACTGTAAAAAGGAAGTTTCCAACATACAAGAGCCACAAGAAGGTGAAGTTCAGCTACATCTGGTGTTCAAAATGTCCTCCTTGTTCACGGACACACGACTATAGACGTGGACGCCACTGTTTGATGGCCCGGTCAATGATCACGTGGTCAAACAACTGCCACTCTTCAATCAGATGAGATCAGATGATCGGCGTCACGAATGTGGGATCGCGTTTATGCGGCGGCTGGAACGTGCAAGAAACAGGTGCCTGCTGAACGTCTCCTCAAGAGTGGCAGTTGTTTGACCACGTGATCAATACTGATCATCGACCGGGCCATCAAACAGTGGCTTCTACGTCTACGGTCGTGTGTCCGTGAACAAGGAGGACATTTTGAACACCAGATGTAGCTGTGGCTCTTGTATGTTGGAAACTTCCTTTTTTCAGTGCTGCATCTGAAACGTTCATAAAAGTGACAAATTCGCCAACATTTCCAAACGGCGTTAGGATTTGGTGGTGATATGGCTACTGTTGTTGTATTTAAAATGTCAGGCAAATGTTAAAAATGTTGACCGAGTTATGACACTTTTTCTAGGGGTCCACTTTTCATCGGGACACAGTGTACATAAAAATGTTAGAACAGACAAAATTTATTTTAAAATCGATACTGAACTAGCCGTACAATTCTGAATACCATTTTCAACTGCATATCACAGTAAAATGAAACACTTATCCATCTAACA
The DNA here is from genome assembly GCA_020284085.1 of Aporrectodea caliginosa. Lineage (NCBI taxonomy): Eukaryota > Metazoa > Annelida > Clitellata > Crassiclitellata > Lumbricidae > Aporrectodea > Aporrectodea caliginosa. The sequence goes on from JACEVL010000839.1 coordinate 1,242,364, forward strand.
ATTTGACCCTGTATTAAGTTATCAATTTGCATTTGATATCTCATAGTTACACGGGCATGTTAAAATCATATTAACTGCTCAACTCTGTTGGCATGTTCGTTGACAGTACCTCAAGCACATCTGAAGTAGGCCTACCTTGCTACTTACAACACTATAAACGGCCATTTTTACAACTCCAGTGCACAAAATACACCCTTGCTTACTTACTTACTTCCTGCTCGAGCGTGGAAAGAGCAATTACACCAAAATATTAAACTTTTACAACAGATTTCATGTAATTACATGTACTGACCGGCACTGCCATCTAAACTTGAAACACTGCTTAATGAAAGTGTAAAATCAACATACCAATCTTAAATCCCCTTTCCCGTACAGAACAGCGCTAAGATTTCCAGAACCAGGCATCACTATGAATCATGTAGGGAAAGCTTTGTGTGTGTTGTTTCGATTTATCGAGTTTTTTACGACTACAGCCTTTCAGTCGTAAATGAACACCCACTGTCAATTAACCGCCTTCTTACAACAGCAAAGAAATCATACAAACTTGTAATGCAATAGCAGGACATTTGCACGCCCGATCCAACGTCCACGATTCAAATCATAATATTATGGATTCAGCACAAGGGGCGTATACGGTTTGTGTTTACTCAAAATTTAAACACGTGCGTTGTCCAAGGTTGTAAGAGTTTGAAAGTGCTTGGTCGCGAAATCACGTCAAAAAGTAGCCCAAAAGTCGCGAGCTGAACAGCCAAATGAAAATAATAATAATAATCTTTTCTTTATTAAGCGCCTGACAAACGCACTGCGCTGTACATTTACATGTCATGCAATTTAAATCTTAACTACTAACAGAACAGACAGCCAGCAATACAACGGCGCTAATAGCAGCCTACAAAGCATATCCGCCCTACGGGACTCGAACTCGGTACCTCTCGCTCTCCATGCCAGCGTGTTATCCAATGCGCTATCGGGCCCCATTAACGTAAAAATTTCGATGACAGACTGCTTCGTGCTTACCGTAGACTAGCCTAGTCCGCACTCCGTAGAGGACTAGAGTATGTGTATGTATTTATTACTAACTAAGCAACACCACATAAGATATTATAGTAGCTAGCAGTGTTGGGTATGAGTTAACTCAGATGAGTTTAAACTCACGAGTTAACTCACTTGCTGTGATTTATGAGTTTGAGTTAACTCATCTTAAAGAGTGTGAGTTATGAGTTTGAGTTAACTCATATTTTCTGTGAGTTTGAGTTATAACTCAATTATTTCAAACTCAACTCACTCGGCACATATTATGTTGAAACAAGCCGGTTTTTTAAATATCGGAACAGGCTGTCACACACCAACTTTTAAAAACTTCTGCTTAAAGCTAATACCAGTCATGTTTGAGATGTGAAACATGTGGACTGTGGTGTTTACTTTGACTCAGTAATAATAAACCTGATTTATCCATTATCCCATTAATAATAATAACAGTTAGCCTATACTAGTAATAATAAACTGATGATACCATTTCCTGGTAACTGTGTATTTGTACAACGTTCGATTAGAACGTGCTGGTATGAGACAAGTGAGTTGATGAGTTAACTCATTTAACAACTGAGTTTGAGTTAACTCATTTCACTTAGGATGAGTTGAGTTTGAGTTTAAACTCATTTTGAGGTGCATGAGTTGAGTTTTGATTTAACTCATTTCTTGTGTGAGTTTACCCAACACTGGTAGCTAGTAACAGTGACCTAGTAGCCTAATGCGATCAATTTATGAGAATTCATAATGTCGCCGTAGCGACCGCGAGACAATTTAAAAGTAGCCCAAATATCGCGAGGACAAAACTTTCAGTCGCGAGCGCATTGAAAAAGTAGCCAGACTCGCGCTTTTCGCGACGACCTGGCATTGTCTGCATCGCCGAAAGCCCGAAAAGTCTATTAATTGAATCATAACAGAGTCAAGAGGATGCTCCGCCTATTATCCGAAATAGATAACCTCGCCAGCACCAGTAACTTTGGGGGACAGTCCCCTCTGTTCCCCATGATTTACGCCACTGGATGTATGCAGCCTGTGGGCGGCCAGTAGGCCTAATGTAATGGAATGCACAAGAGCTCATGACAGTTCTGCATCATGGCTCAGTTAAGAGACCCATACCCGAAGATAGCACACTACAGGAAAGGATTTTAGGAGATAGGCCTCTACTAGTGGTTGACAGAAGGTTGGTTTACGAGTGAGGTAAAGAAATTCCAGGTTAACTGAGCATCCTGTATAAACATATAACCGTTGGCTATGAAGACAGAGTTCAGCTAAATCAAGGATCACTTGCAGAAATCTTTGGATGACCTCATCACTAAATTTGCAAATTGCTCCATTGCCATTAGCTGTTCCACCTCTCTGGAACAAACTCGCGCCTTAATTATGCCAAATATCTGATCCATCCTCCAAACTCATCATTGCAAAACCTCACCTCTTCAAGGCTATCTCTTCCCAGGTCTTTCACTAAAAACTGAAAACACTGCTCTTTAACAAATATTATTCTGAGCCATCCTCTTCCACTTACATCTCTCTGGAATAGTCTGGATGGAACTCCTTCATTTGATCACTGACCATTTGCAGGAGTCCGGCGATTCTTCTACAGCAGGGGTCTCCAAAGTACGGCCCGCGGGCCACATCCTGCCCGCTAAGGCCTTTAATCTGGCCCGCGGAACTCTCCTTGAAGAAACAAACTAAATTGGGAAAATTGAAAATGTTAACGCCGCTGTACTCTGACAATCATATTGCCAAAATCCATGTCACTGTTTGTAAGGCACTGTGCCTGATATGCAATGACACCATTGCAGTGCTTAAAGAGAACAATATTAGGAGACATTATGAATCCAAGCATTCATCGCATTACTCACAATTCACTGGACAGCTGCGCACAGAGAAATTTTTTTCTTCGGAGTTTTGGCCCATGGAGCAGTAGAAAGTCAGCAATGTGGCCCCCCACTGGAAAACTTTGGAGACCCCTGTTCTACAGAGTACTGCTTGCTTTGCTTAATTTATGACAATTTTGTTCATTTAATGACTTTGGCAAAAAACAATTAACTTAGCATAGGTTGTGAGCTTTGGTGAGGTACTTAACAGGACATTGATTTAACTGAGAGGTGCAAGATACTTTTTTTTAAATATGTTGATAGTACAAAATAAAATATTATTTTGAGAATAAATTTTGAAAATGCTTTGCATTCTTGCCCATTACGTTTATTACTCGTTTGCTGTTGTCAATACTTAAACTGTTCATTGCATTTAATTATTGTTTTTTGGGCTTATTTCATGTAATTTCACAAGATTCATATCCCAAACACATTTAGGCCTACCTTGCTATAGTCTGTCTTGACAATTACAACGTTAAGTGGTTTTGTAGAATTTTGTATAGTTTCGTTTGTCCTCTTACTACAGATCATAAGTTTAATTTTCCAGTAAACTGTGCAAACAATTAGACTTCAGTAGGCTTAATTAAAGCAATAACATATGGAACAAATTTCCCAATTCAGTATTCCAATAGTAACCATTATTTCTCTGATAAGTAATAAGTCAGTTTCAGTTTATCACCTCCAGAAAGTACTTTGTTAAAGTATTTGTAAACGTATCTACATTTCTTAGGAAAATATAATACTCCAGAAAAGTAAATACTATTTAATATTTTCAAAATAAAAATACTATTTTGAAACTAGTATTTCACATATCACTGCTTAATAACTAAGTAACTACGGAATGGTATACGATTAGGAAACGTTTGTAGTATGGGAAGGCTGGATGCAAGTTACGGTCAGGCACGATATAAAATATCGTCAGGTTTAGTAGGGTACATCATAGCCTAATACTTTATTAGCCTAATACTTTATTGTTCGATAATAATAAGTGTACAGCACAAAAAGACAAGTTAGTGCAGCATCAAGGGCATTGGCAGGAGATGCTTTGGCCCCTATTAATTTTTCCTGATGTGGAAACAGTATGGGAGACCTGCTCGGGAAACAGACAACATTTACCATTTCCATAGACACATGTAATACCATCAAAAAGACCTTTTCAATTGATAACATTATCAAACATTTACTATTCTATGGATAACATTATCAAACAGTAAATTTTCATCATTCTATAGAAAACATAATCAAACACATACAGTCTCTAAGTTATCATTATCAAGCAGATAACATTTACCATTCATATCAAAGAGATACCACCACTTTTATAGACACGAATACCAAACAGATACCTTGTTGTCATTTTGTATAGTTACTTATCATTACTACTAGTGGATAACATTACCATTTCTATTGATAACATTATCAAACAGATAACATTCGCCATTTCTATAGATAACATTCACAACAGATACCTTGTTAATTGTAATCATGATCAAAGAGATAGCATTTACCATTCCATTGATGTTATAAAACAGATAAAATTTCTATCAAAAACATTACCAATATGCCATCTCAACAGTAGAACAGAACTTAAAGCTCCATATTGTTGGATCCTCTTTCCAACAATTCAGTTTTCGGACTGGTTTAGCACTAAAAGTTTCCATGAAACTTCCTTCGCAATTTAATATACTTATTGGTAAAATAAAGTAAAAGACAATTACACTAAACCAGCCATGTATGTATGTATGTATGTATATGGCCATTTATATAGCGCCCTACAAGAAACTCACGAAGGCGCTAGAAGCCATCTTTTACCTACTTACACACGAGACATTCCGAGAGAAACGTAAAGAACAAAACACACATGAGTAGCAAATCTATCGAGTTAGATATGAACTGAGTAAGCTATCAATCAAAATGTCAATCAAATAAGATATCGAAGTTTGACATGAAAACATGAGTCAATCGAAGACATCAACGACGTCATAAATTCATGTCGTAGTACGATGACGAGATCATTGACTTACAGCTGAATGTTATCTTTCGCAGGAAATTAAGGAAAATTTCTTAAATTACCTTAATATGATCAAGTGTAATTTTTTACGGACAGGGAAGTTCCCCCAATAGCCAATACCATAACTGATGGAGTCCTTTTATTCCCACTCCTGCCCAGAAAATTTCTAGCCTCCCCACTACACCATGAAACTGAACTATGATAATGACACATATCCCCATTATTGTAAACATTGCACTTATTCAGCCCCACCCCACCCCTAAGAAAGACTACAAGAAGCACTCTACACAAAACAAAATCTGACTACGAGATTGAGAGAAATATTTCAAAATCTAGATTACACAGTAAGTTTAATAATGTAATGTAATGTACTGAAAACTCTTAGTGCCTATATATAAAACGGAGCTAAAACGTGCACTGCATGATCTCATTATCTGGTTTGAACAACTGTTTCAAACATTATTTGTGCGTGTAACTGACCAATAAGCCTTTCCCATGCAGTTCACAGCTTAGAGGAAATTTTCGGTCAAGTACAAAGCCGATAAGAAAAAACTGCTAGACAACATGGCTGCACAATTTCACAATAGAATGAAGCTAAAGTGGATTTCTACATGTAAGCAGCTCAAAGCCTTGTACACAAAGTTGATTCACATTGCCAATACAAGGTAGAGGCAGATTAAAGAGGTGGCATTCCAGCCATTGCCTATCCACTAAATTCAGATATGGGTCACTGCAAAAGTGGCCCTCTGAATCCACGTTGATTTCAGATACTATGTCGCTATGGTGTAGAAATTATGGCAGCTTATTAGAGGCAGTGATGTCCAGACTTCATGATCTATTTAGCAGAGACAGTTCTTTGAAATAAGTTAGAAGTCACAGAAAACTAGGCTTTGCCTAAAAAACTGTCCAGCAGGAAATTCTCATTAAGCCATTGTATGTGTGCATGTGTTGACATATGCATATTATGTAAGCATGCATGTATGCACATATGTATGTATGTATGTTATGCAAGTATGTATCGCCTTCAACACGTATTAGAAAAGTGCTATACAACAGTCACGTAAGTAAATATGTATGTATGTTTGTATATGTTTATACACGTATGTATGTGTGCGTAATGCATATACACGTGTGTACGCACATGAGGGCAGCTGGACATTTAGGTAGCAACGTTAGTAATAGAAAGATGGCTAGATGACAGATCTGAACTTACACATGCCATAAATATCACTTGCAATATTAACTTCAAAACCACGAGTTGAAGCGTCTCAGTTTCGCCTGGCTCAGGGCAACATCCGTGAAATGACAACCACTGTAAAATTCGGGGAATTTTCCTAATGCATGTAAGTTAGGACTTTAAGATCTCTCTGGCATTCACAGCTCCTGGACAACCTGGCAGAAGTCGATGGTATGCATGCTTCCTCTAGACAAACATCCAGCAGGATCTTGTTACAAAGAATCTCGTTCAATTTCAGAGTTGCGTGAAACCTTCCTTCTCAAAGATCGCTCGAACCGCCTCGAGTGCGTTGTGCACAGTTGTGAATGAGGGTATGCACAGCTGTGGATCCATGATATGATCGGAGAGCTGGACACGGCTCTGATCGAAGACCCCGGTGCAGACGAGAAGTGACTCGCATGCGTCGATCGTAACGCTCAGCTCGTCTTCGATTGAAGGATCTTCAAGATCGGAGTTGGAAAATCGATCGACAGCATTTGATCCAGTCGCGTGGTTTTCGTTGTTGTTTTCGGTAACCACCACATGGCCATCCGCAGTTTCATGCTGAACGATTCCAGCGCTAGATACGGCCTGAACTGCCTTTTTTTCGGCGAGCTTTCGTATTCGTCGGCTGAACAGATTCGCACCGTAGATGTCCACAGCTGGATTGTCACTGTGCAAATAGATGTAATGCAAAGAAACTGTTAGTACCAAAAATAATAAAAACGAACAGAAATGTCATAAGTCATTCATGACGTGAACCTTTTCCGTTATGCTAATTAGACTCATTTCGTTTTGGTAAGTAGCGCTGCTAACAACTGATTAAGTATAAAATAGTTGGAAACGTCGTTATGTAGACCGTCACTTCATGAAACAGTGTGACTAAATCTTTAAGCAGGATCTGTTGTCCTGTCAGGTCTCACCTTTTGATGCCTACTAATATTTTTCTTTAAGTGACTGTTACATAGATTGCTATTGGTGTTCAATGTCAAATCAAAGAAATGTATGTAAGCCTATATGTATAATGTATGTATCTAAGTAAGTATGTACGTCTGTCTCATTCTATACTATGTCTGTACAATTATGAGTACCACGCTGCTCCTGGTATCTCTCTGTCTATCTGTCTGTCTGCATGTATGTCTGTGTATGGATGCACGTAGCTCTATCTCTGTTTGCATGAGCATCTGCCTCGTCTGTCAGTGTGTTTCAGGGTATTTATATAGTACCTATATGCTCACCCAATGCAATACATTCGTTGAATTCGTGGTAAGCTGAGCTGTCGCGCTTCCGACTGGAGAACGTGTTCGGCATAGTGGTAAGTGATTTCACTCGGTTTGCCCACCTTGGCCGTGTACTTGAGGTCGAACCCGGTAATTTTCTTGTACAGACTCTCGAGACAGTTCATGAAGCAGCCGTGTCCAATTCTAAAAGAAGTGGAAAGCAGTCAATGAAAATAAGTGGAAATAATTACAAATATGTGGAAAAAATTTGTTAAATCCAAGGAGAAAGGGGAAAGATGGAAATTCCAAGTAAGAAAAAGTGAGAATTACCAGGTAGTGGAAATAAGTAGCAATCAATAAGTGGCAATAAGTGAAAACTATGAAAGTAAGAATAAGTTAAAATAAATAGAGATACATGAGATCAAGTTAAAACAAATGAAAATATGGTAGTATAAAGTGAAAATAAGGGGAAATAAAGAAGAAGGAAACATGGAAATAAATGTTAATTAATTAACTATTAACTTCTATTGTTCTGGTGCCTTGATTGCTTGATTTGTCTTGTTTTGTTGTTTGTTATCAATAAAAATGAATTGACTGATTGATTGATACATACATGGTATCAACTGTAGCACATCAAACCAAAGCCACAATCAGGTAAATATCAAGATCACTTCACTAAGCCAGAGAGATAGTCCCTGGTGGCTAAGCAATTTGAAAGAAGTAAATCTAGAGTTGATGATTGGCTGACCCCTCTGCTGGGAAGGATTAATTCAGGCCTGAAGGAGAGAAAGCTAGAGTTGAGAATGAAATAACATAGGCAACCAAGAAGAATGAAACGGATACAGAAAAAGCGTTCCAAATTCTAGGTCCAGAACTGAAAAACCTCATTTCTCAAGAACAGTTACTAGTTTCAAGGATGATCGGAGAAAGACAATCATATGACCTGGTTGAATAATGACAAGTGTGTGGAGAATAAGGATTTTAAGCATTGTGATTGCTTAGAGTTCAATCTTTTATAAAGTGTGAGCTCCAGTTTGAAACAAATCCCTTTGCTAAACGTGAAGCCAATGCAAAGATTTACAGTTGATCATCCATTTTTACCAGGTAATTCCTTCCACGTATTATCCATTTTTACTAGGCAAAAATGGATAATACGTGAAAGTAAGTGGAAATAAGAAAGTAAGAACAAGTGGATATAAATAAGTAGAAATAAGCAAGTAACAAAAAAGGCAAGAATAAAGAAAATAAGTAGAAATAAGGAAGTCAGACGAAATGGAAATTAGTCGACCAGAATTTCCCCAGCAGCTTTTTTACAAAGACTTGCGTAGTTGTCACCTGGGCATTGGTGCTTCGGACATCCAAACAAGGTCCATATTGCAAGCGAGGATTGGAATATGCGGGTAGGGAATTTCTGCGACGGTCTCCCACGGCCGACCGTTGCTGACGAGGATGTCAATGATGAGCTGAAGACTCGTCTCCCATCGCACTGGTTCCCCGAATAAAATGATCGCTTCAAAACAAGACAAAGACCAGACCGTAACATTAAGTAGTGTAATTAGATCATAACATAATATAGTGCAATGCAATCACACTAATTTAGCATGTACCATGATCAGATCGTAGCATAACATGTTGCAACATATTCAGATCATAACACGTGTCACAAAATAAACAGATCGTAAGGTAAAAATGCAACATAATGCCACATAATCAGATTGCAATGCCTCATAAAACAATAATATAACATAATGTAACCAACAGATCATAACATACAACAAGGCAACATAAACTGTAATATGACAGTATAACATAATCACATTGTAGCATTACATTATACAGTGTAATCAGAATATAATATAATGTAAAAATAATCAGATTTTAGCATTATTTAATGGGACAAGATTATAGTATAACATTACGTAAAATACTCAATCAAAATATAACATAATATCACATGACGGGACTGTAACTTAACTTCAGGTAGAGTATAAAACATGTAATGCAATGTAATCTAGTGTAATGGAATGTACACAAGCAGTATGCAACACAACATAAGGAGGACAACGTAAATAAGTTCTTAACATAATTTATCTTAATGGCACGTTCATTACAAACTGTTTTCTGGATATTTTAGGCTAATAAATTTAAGAAATTTAAAATTACGAACAATCAGAAGAAGGAATAGCTTGCCATAACAGTTAAGATTACCTTCTATCTTTGGAAAATACTTTTCAAATGCACAAGGCTACAACAGAAACAAAGAGGTAAATTGCTTATCAATAATTAATTACCTAATAACAATGGATAATACATGTAGCAATGATGATACATGTATGATGTTCAATCTGACTGATCAATTTGAGGCAGCTCAGAGTTTGTGAATCAATCAACTGATTTGTCTTGATGAGCTCGTCAACCGTGACCTTTCACGGAGGCCAAATCCCAAGATAACATTACAAGACATTTATGTGTTGTCTTCTAATGACCAATCAAAAGGCACTTCCCACCAACTTATATGATGTGAGAGTTTGCAAGAGCAAGAAATTTATCCATGGATAAATGATGGTCGAATGATTGAGAAAAGTCTGTGTTGGCAAGTTTTCTAATAGTGGAGGAACGTGCCTGTGCATTTTTCTTCAGTCATTTCAAGTTAATGTAAAAGTTTCGTTTTCACTACCAATTTGAAGGTAATGGTCTGTAGATCGATATTCGTCCGAGGGGAAAGCATGCAGATAAAAAATGAAGGGTGGGGGGCTCGAAAACCCCCTCTTGCCTATGGGAAATATGTGTATTTTTCCAGTCATTTCAAATAGATGCAAAAGTTTTATTTTCAGTACCAATTTGAAGTTAATGGTCTATAGACCAATATTGGTCCGAGGGGAAAGCATTCAGATAAAAAATGAAGCGTGGGGGCTCGAAAAACCCCTCCAACCTATGCAAAATATGTGTATTTTGTTCCAGTCATTTCCAGTAGATGCATAAGTTTTTTTTTCAGTATCAACTTGAAGGTAATGGTGTTGTCACCAACTCTTTTCTTTCTTAGTTGTGACCTACCTCAAGAACTTTCCTTATCTCTACATATAAATTGCTCAACGTCTTCTAACTGTTTAAGAATTAAATTGACACAGTTCTTTGAATGTTTATTTCTTTCTTCAAACACAGTTTAATAACAACAACTCAACTCTTGCCTTAAAACAACTGTACTACACTGTATAGTTCAAAATCACTGTCATCAGCAGTTTCTAAGTTTGGCGCGCTAACTGCACGTGTAGAGAATCTATCGTCAGCCAAAGTTTAGGCTACTTTAGGCCAAGCGCCCACGAGCCGACAGCGCAACTAAGGCCTAAAACTAAAACGCTTAACAATCGAATACACATTATATATATATCAACCTAAGGAACACCTGTGCTCATTATATATGCAAAACATTTGTTCACATTACCTCCTTCCCTTTCTTTGGATTGAGCAAATTAAATTTAAAAATTTGCGAAATCATCATGTACTAAATTATGCAATAAACTTAATACTATACAATACAGTAAATGAACAATCTTATAATCTAGATAAACAATCTGCTACAACATTTAATCGTCCTTTCTTATAATTAACTTCTACATCAAAAGTTTGCAGTGCTAAAGCCCAACGCACCAGTTTAGCAGACTTAGACATAGATTCAGTCAGATAAGTTAAAGGATTGTGATCGGTAAAGATGTGAACTTTAGATCCAATTATTATCTCTTTCAACTTATTTAGAGCCCAAACAATAGCATAGGCTTCTTTCTCTACAGTTGCCCATCTCTTCTGAGTGTCAGTCAATTTCTGACTTATAAATGATACAGGGCGTTCTATTCCCTTATCATCCATCTGTGTTAAAACAGCTCCTACTGCAAAATCACTACTATCACAGTACAAATTAAAAGGTTTTCCAACATCAAAAACATATAAAACAACTTTAGAGCGTACAGCATCTTTAAGTAAATTAAATGCCTGTTGATGTCTATCAGTCCAATCAATCTTATCTGGAACATGTTTGCTTGTCAAATCAGATAGAGGCTTCGCAATCTGTGCAAAATCTTTGATAAACTGTCTATAGTAACCAAAAAATCCCAGCAATTGCTTAATTTGTTTCTTCGTTTCTGGGGTTTTCAAATTAATTAAACTTTCAATTCTATCTGGATTCATTTGAATCGTTCCAGAACCAACCACATGACCGATGAACTTTACCTCACTCTTACCAAAGATACATTTCTTTAAGTTCAGAGTAATGTTATGCAGTCTCATTTGCATTAAATATGCATCTAAATGCTGTAAATGAATCTTCCAGTCATCTGAATGCACAGCAATGTCATCTACATAGGGCTCAGCAAATTCATTTATAGGCTGTAAAACCATGTTAATTGCTTTAACAAATGTTCTTCCTGAGTTGATCATTCCGAAAGGAACACGAGTAAACTCGTACAGTCCATTGTGAGTAACAAAAGCAGTTTTCCATTGATCAGTTTGCTTAACAGGACAAGTCCAGTAAGCACTTCGACAATCAAAAATCGAGATCACATTTGATTTTCCAACTTTGTGCAAAACATCTTTTACAATCGGCATTGGATATTTACAATCCACAGTGAACGAGTTAATGTATCTGTAGTCGCAGGCAAGTCTCAGAGAACCGTCTTTCTTTTTAACAATTACCAGCGGACTTGCCATTCTGCTCGAAGATGGTTTTATAATGTTGGCTTGAAGCATTTCTTTAATTTGTCGTTCAACTTCTGCTCGATAGATGAGTGGAATTCGGTAAGCCATAAATTCTTTTTCACGAAATTCCGGTTTCAGTTCAATTTCATGCTCAACCAATGTACATAGTCCAGGCTTTTCAGAAAATCGATCAGAATATCTGTTCAGTACTTCCAGCAATTGTTTTTGTTGAGATAATGTTAAATGACTAATCTGTTCAGGATCAAGATTCAGTGAATTCTTTTCATCTTGCAAGTCATTCTTCGTCAACAACTCAACCACTGAACCAAAGTCTTCATCTTCTTCAACGATTAATCCACAACTCATTGCTCTTGTAATGTACTTTCTGATTTTATTTGCGTGAATTATCTTTCGACAATCGTCACCCATATCAATCAAATAAGAGTACTTGGACCTTCGTTGTATGACAGTACATGGACCATGCCATCGTGAAATCAGTTTATTTGTTGACGTCGGATACAACACAATAACTTTTTCACCCGGTTCAAATTCTTTATGTTTCGCTCTTTTGTTGTATTGATTCGTATACTGTAATTGCTTCTCTCGTGTATATGATTCTGCAAACAGTAATGCTTTTTCCATATTTGCTTTCATGTCTTTCAAGTACTTTTCTGGTTGGATTCCAATATGAGGTGGTAAATTAATTTCTCTTGTCCAACTTTCTTTTAGAATTGCCAGTGGTCCACGCGGAATCTTTCCATACACCAACATATAAGGAGCAATTCCAGTAGTTGCATTCGGTACTTCTCGTAATGCCCACACTGTAAACGGAATTACTTTATGCCATTGCCTTGGATTGTCAACAATTACATGATGGATCATTTTCTTGAATGTTTGATTCCATCTTTCTACTAATCCAGCTGCCTCTGGATGACCTGGCGTATCAAATCTTGGACTACACCCCATTAAATTCAGAAATTCTCTTGTCAGACTCGCAGTAAAATTTGTTCCTTGGTCACTTGTGATCACTGAAGGTACACCAACGTTCATGAACAACTCCATCAAAGCATCACATACAGCTTTTGCAGTTAATGATTTCAACAGAAACACTGTAGGCCATCTTGTGCAAGAATCGACAATACATAAACAGTACTTGTGACCTGCAGCAGATGCTGGCTCGATTGGTCCTACACAATCCACCGTAATTCTTCTAAACGCCACATCTTCTCTTGGAATTGGAGTGATAGGAACCCTGTCCATCACCAAACTTCTTGCCTTTAACTGACATTTCTCACATGATTTGCAAAATTTCACTATATCTCTTCTCATCTTTGGCCACGTAAAAGACAACTTTATTCGTTCTCTAGTTTTCTCTTCTCCAAGATGTCCTCCAAATACTGATTCGTGAGCCAACTCCATCACTTTCATTCGTCGCTCTTTTGGTAACACCAATTGATATATCGTTTGCTCTAATATTCGATATCTCTTGTACAGTAAGCCATTTACCACGCAGAATTCAGATTCTTTATCTGGCGCTAAATTCCACCATGCTTTCAATGATTCGTCTTGTCTCTGCTGTTCTTCGAATTTCTTTGCGTCTGCAATCTGCATCTGTTGTTCTTCGTCTTTCTCATTTTCTTCAAACAAATCTCCTATCGCCACATCACAATCATTATCCTCTTTCGTTTCATTTAGATTACCATTCTTGCATGCAGCCATCTCTTGTTCATTCATCTCTGCTGTTATACCGTCTTGTATTAAACTTTGTTGATCATCACTTTCGTTTTCCTCTTCGCTTGAACTTTCAGTTTCACTTTCCTCTTCGACATCTACCACTTTCTTTCGCTGACTCTGCAATCTCGTCGTTACATTCGCTTGCACATCTCCTTGTATCATTTTCACTTGTGGCACGGCTTTAAGTTCTGCAATGATTTCTGGATGCAACAAGAATCTTTCTGTGCTTCCCATTTTTGCAATACTAGCACACATCAATGTCACATAAGGTGTAAGTGAACATTTGACTTTATGCGGAATTACCTCTTCTTCCACATCGTTACAACACAGCCTTACATCAACTTTCACCAACTTTGCAGGAATGGCATCTCCTGCCACGCATTGTAAGTTCACTTTTCCAATCTGCTCCACCTTCATGCCTTCCAGTAATTCTTCACTAATCACCGGAACCTCTGCTCCAGAATCAATCAGTGCTTTTACTTTTATTGGTTCTTTTCCTGCTGTTCCACGAATTTCTACCTCGACGTACTGCAATACCACTTTCTTCAATGTTGTACTTTCATCTCTTCCAGCCATTTCTTTCTGCATTCCATTGTGCAATAGAATTTCTTTCTGAATATCAGGTGAAAGGTGACATTTCATCACTGACTTTACTTCAGTTTCATTGTTCTGATGTTCTGTGGCTTGACTTTCAGAATTATCAACCACTTGAATTCGATTCACCCTCGAATGTTCTTGTTTTCCATAATTTGAGGTTGTAACAGGAACTGGACAGAATTTCATCAAATGCCTGTCTGATCCACAGTTATGACAACGTTTCACCACTGCACCTCGTTGTTCGATGCTTTCTTTTCTCTTATATGGAGTAAACGATGCATTGCCTTCTCTCGCGACAAACCTTGGTGGTGATTTGTTATATACCTGACGTTGTCTGGTCATCATCGACTCTCTATTCTCATGAACAACCGGAGAATTTGGTTTCACTTCTGCACCTCTGAACTGATTTCCTGTTTCTTGATTGCTCTTCCAATGAAAACCAAAATTTGGAGTGAACTGTTGATTTCTTTTTACATTGGGTACAAAATCAAAACTTGTCTTATTCGGAATTGCCAAACCAATTCGATTATTAACATGAATGTCTGCTAGGTCTGCCACAACACTAGCTTCGTAACAATCAGTTCCTTCCTTCGACAATACAAACTGTAGTGGACCTGGTGGTAGTGATTCTTTCAACTTATCCGCCACTAATAAATCAAACAGCTTCTCAAAATTCTTATCCACTTTGCGACTTTTCACATAATAGTTCAGCAAGTTCTTCAGCCTAGCTGTAAACATTGTATACGTTTCTTCAGCTGTCTTCTTCGCATCAATAAACTTCGATCTGTACTCTCTCGGTGTCAACTTGAATTCTTTTAACAAGTGCTGTTTCACGACCTGATAATCGTCTAAATCATCGAATGACAATCTGTTTAGAACAGTTCTAGCTTTCGGAGTCATCAATGGCAATAGTAACTTCACCCAGAATTGTTCCTGCACGTTGAAACTACGAAACGCATTCTCAACCGTTTCGAAATATAATGGCACCTCCATCATATCGTTTGGCATTTTAGGTAACACGTGTTTCATGGCATCACCAATTTTCTTTATTTTCGAAACCATCGTTTCACTTTCTTCCTGTTTCCTTTTCTGTTCTTCTCGTTCTTCTTGCCTTCTTTGTTCTTGTGCTTCTCTATTTTGTTTCTCCTCTTTGAGTTGTGCTTCTTTTAATGCTATTTTTGTTTTTTCCAACTTTAAACGTTCTTGTCTTTCCTCTTCCGCCTTCTCCATGCTTTCTTTCTGTAATTTCAGTTCTTCTTGTCTAACCTGTTCTGCTCGCTCCAACTCTGAAATTCGCACTTTTTCCTTTTCTTCTTCACGTAGTCTCTTCTCTTCAATCTGTTGCTGACGTATCTCTTCGTCACTTTTCCGCGCCTTTTCAAATTCAATCATCTGCTCTAATCTTCTCCTTTCAGCATCTTCTCTATCTCTTCTCAATTGCTCTAATTGAATTTCAAATTGCTGCCTTTGCAATTCTTCTTTCTCTCTTTGAAGACGTAATTCTTCCTGTCGCATTTCTTTCTCTTCTTGTCTCCGTTTCTCCTCTTTCTCTTTCTCTTCTTGTCTTCGTATCTCCTCTCTTTCTTTCTCTTCTTGTCTTCGTTTCTCCTCTCTTTCTTCTTTCATCATCATCCACTGCATCATCATCTCCATAGACATAAGTCCAGGCGGTTTTTCAATAACCTTTTCCACAACACCGCCGACAGCACCTTCTTCTTCTGCTTCTTCCTTAAGCCAGACTTCAGCTAGCGCTTCTAACATGTCCTCACGTGACATATCTTTCAGTTTCTCTTCTTCAAAACCAGCCTTCAACAAGCGCTGTTTTAATCTTTCAGAAGACATCTTCTTCAGTTCTGCTTGTTTTTTGACACTTAATTTCTCCATCTTACTTCTTTACTTCAGTGCTGTCCTTTCTGGAAAACACGAGTTTTCTTTTGTGTTTGAAGTATTGGGGATTGTTCTTTGTTTGATAACAACCAACTTTTATACCTTTGTCGTTGAGGCTTTCGTTGTCGTAGATTTACCAATGATTTGAATGCGTATTCACCAGTCGACGTTGTTTCGAATCCCAGACGTTGTTTCGAATCCCAGACGTTGTTTCGAATCCCAGACGTTGTTTCGAATCCCAGACGTTGTTTCGAATCCCAGACGTTGTTTCGAATTCCACCGCTGCTGCCACCAAATATGTCACCAACTCTTTTCTTTCTTAGTTGTGACCTACCTCAAGAACTTTCCTTATCTCTACATATAAATTGCTCAACGTCTTCTAACTGTTTAAGAATTAAATTGACACAGTTCTTTGAATGTTTCTTTCTTTCTTCAAACACAGTTTAATAACAACAACTCAACTCTTGCCTTAAAACAACTGTACTACACTGTATAGTTCAAATTCACTGTCATCAGCAGTTTCTAAGTTTGGCGCGCTAACTGCACGTGTAGAGAATCTATCGTCAGCCAAAGTTTAGGCTACTTTAGGCCAAGCGCCCACGAGCCGACAGCGCAACTAAGGCCTAAAACTAAAACGCTTAACAATCGAATACACATTATATATATATCAACCTAAGGAACACCTGTGCTCATTATATATGCAAAACATTTGTTCACATTGTCTAGATCAATTTGGTCCGAGGGGAAAGCATTCAGATTAAAAAATGAAGCGTGGGGGTTCGAAACCAACACCTCCGTCCTTTGCGAAAATATGTGGATTTTACTCCAGTCATTTCAAATAGATGCAAAAGTTTCTTTTTCAGTACCAATTTGAAGGTAATGGTCTATAAATCAATACAGGTCCGAGGGGAAAGCATTCAGATAAAAAAATAAAGCGTGGGGGCTCGAAATCCCCCGGCCTATGCTAAATATGTAAACTGTTGTAACTTTTGATTGGATGGTCCGATTTGAACATATTTGGTATGTATGGATTCAGAATCATGAGATGCAAGTGATATTAACATTCATATTGCACATAAAAGCGTGTATTGCATATAAAAGCGTGGGGGTTCTAAATCCCTTTTCCGGCCTATGCGAAATATGCGTATTTTGCTACAGTCATTTCCAGTAGATGCATAAGTTTCTTTTTTCAGTACCAATTTGAAGGTAATGGTCTCTAGATCAATATTGGTCCGAGGGGAAAGCATTCAGATTAAAAAATGAAGCGTGGGGGTTCGAAACCCCCTCCGTCCTTTGCGAAATATGTGGATTTTACTCCAGAGTATTTCAAATGGGTGCAAAAGTTTCTTTTTCAGTACCAATTTGAAGGTAATGGGCTATAGATCAATACTGGTACGAGGTGAAAGCATTTCAGATAAAAAAAATTAAGCGTGGCAATTCGAAAGCCCCCGGCCTATGCGAAATATGTAAACTGTTGTAACTTTTGATTGGATGGTCCGATCTGAACATATGTGGTATGTATGGATTCAGAATCATGAGTTGCAAGTGATATTAACATGTATATTGTACATAGAAGCAGTGATGGTGCCAGTGTTGGCGCATATCCACAAAACTAAAGAAAGTTTCATAAGAAAGTTGCTAATAAACCGGCTATAACAAATTGAACGTATATATACCGGGGTATAGTTAAGTATTGCATATTGTTCTTGTCCAGCTACTTTGCGCATGTATGTACACTTGCAAAGACGTGTGCATTTCAATTTTGCCTTCATGCACTTGCAGAGAGAGCAGGTACTTGTGGAAAACATCCCTGGTGAGGGGCAGCGAGGTCCATATGGGAAGCAGCTTGCCTTCCTCTTCCTTCCACAATGTCAATGTCATCGTTGGAGTCATTGGAGTACAGTCTACAGACGAATTTCGCTGCCACTTCTTTCAGCCTTGGCGATGTTTGAAAAAATGGAGTGTCGACGACAGCTGCAAATTCCTCCATGAGGGATGGCACTTCGTGCATCAACTTTCAGCTATGAAAAGGATGTGTACATCAGTGTAGGTGATAAAGTCCATCATATAGGAAACAGTCCACCAATGGAGCAATGCAACCATGAACAAGCAGACACTCGTGTCCTTATACATCTCTTACATGCACTTCAGACATGGTCACATGGGATGGTTCATACCGGAGTTACTGATGTTGTCGTAATTCTGTTGAGTAATTTCCATCATATCAAGGCTCTGAATCCTGCTGCAGAAATCTGGATCTCCTGTCAAAGCGGGAAAGACAACTAGAATGATCTCCCTGAACACTATCGCCTCAAACCTTGGAACGACAACGTGCAAAGCAATGGCCCTCTTTCACGCATTTACAGGATCAGACATTTACAGGATCAGGATGGTTCAAGTTCAAGGGTAAGCGATACTGCTGCAAATTCGTCTGTAGGCTGTGCTCCAATGACTCCAACGATGACATTGACATCGACCTCGTCCGAATGGTGTTCTCTCAGAAGACTAGAGACGTGGAGAGAATTCCCCCAACAACCGATGCTTTAGATCAACATCTCAATAGAAGTGTATTTCAAGCGAGCATATGGACAACAGCTCATAGGTCCATGCATAAGGCCTTTGAACAACCTCACTAATCATGGGTGGAAGGAAGAGGAAGGCAAGCTGCTTCCCATATGGACCTCGCTGCCCCTCACCAGGGATGTATTCCACCTGGATGTGAAGTGCACTTGCACAAGTACCTGCTCTCTCTGCAAGTGCATGAAGGCAAAATTGAAATGCACACGTCTTTGCAAGTGTACATGTGCGAAGTAGCTGGACAAGAACAATATGCAATACTTAACTATATGTATACCCCGGTATATATACGTTCAATTTGTTATAGCCGGTTTATTAGCAACTTTCTTATGAAACTTTCTTTAGTTTTGTGGATATGCGCCAACACTGACACCATCACTGCTTCTATGTACAATATACATGTTAATATCACTTGCAACTCATGATTCTGAATCCATGCATACCACATATGTTCAGATCTGACCATCCAATCAAAAGTTACAACAGTTTACATATTTCGCATAGGCCGGGGGCTTTCGAATCCCTACGCTTAATTTTTTTTATCTGAATGCTTTCACCTCGTACCAGTATTGATCTATATAGCCCATTACCTTCAAATTGGTACTGAAAAAGAAACTTTTGCACCCATTTGAAATACTCTGGAGTAAAATCCACATATTTCGCAAAGGACGGAGGGGGTTTCGAACCCCCACGCTTCATTTTTTAATCTGAACGCTTTCCCTTCGGACCAATATTGATCTAGAGACCATTACCTTCAACTTGGTACTGAAAAAAGAAACTTATGCATCTACTGGAAATGACTGTAGCAAAATACGCATATTTCACATAGGCCGGAAAAGGGATTTAGAACCCCCATGCTTTTATATACAATACACGCTTTTTATGTGCAATATGCATGTTAATATCACTAGCAACTCATGATTCTGAATCAATACATACCAAATATGTTCAAATCGGACCATCCAATCAAAAGTTACAACAGTTTACATATTTAGCATAGGCCGGGGGATTTCGAGCCCCCACGCTTTATTTTTTTATCTGAATGCTTTCCTCTCGGACCTGTATTGATTTATAGACCATTACCTTCAAATTGGTACTGAAAAAGAAACTTTTGCATCTATTTGAAATGACTGGAGTAAATCCACATATTTTCGCAAAGGACGGAGGTGTTGGTTTCGAACCCCCACGCTTCATTTTTTAATCTGAATGCTTTCCCCTCGGACCACTATTGATCTAGACACCATTACCTTCAAGTTGGTACTGAAAAAAAGAAACTTATGCATCTACTGGAAATGACTGGAACAAAATACACATATTTTGCATAGGTTGGAGGGGTTTTTCGAGCCCCCACGCTTCATTTTTTATCTGAATGCTTTCCCCTCGGACCAATATTGGTCTATAGACCATTACCTTCAAATTGGTACTGAAAATAAAACTTTTGCAACTATTTGAAATGACTGGAAAAATACACATATTTCCCATAGGCCAGAGGGGGTTTTCGAGCCCCCCACCCTTCATTTTTTATCTGCATGCTTTCCCCTCGGACGAATATTGATCTACAGACCATTACCTTCAAATTGGTAGTGAAAACGAAACTTTTACATCAACTTGAAATGACTGAGTGTCTGGGCCCCCCACTATAACACACATGCCGAACCCAAGCAGCAAATTCTGTGACATATCGTGTGAAAACATATTCATAGTTCCTTGTCTGAACACTTTCTTATTCGCAATAACCTCTGATAGCCATGTTTACACTTAAAGCAAACATCAGCTGGTGCCTTTTACAGTATGAGAATGGTTCTATGAAAGTCAAGTCAACAGAATAGATTAGAATAAGCACACCAAATCTTAACAAAGCCTAAACTACTATTCGAAGACCACAGCCAGGGCTCACACTGGACCCATGGACAGTTAGACACAGCTCACACTGTACCCATAGCCAGGGCTCACACTGGACCCATTGCCAGCCCCAATTGCCACAGGTGGCATGAAGTGGACCCACTCTGGGCTCAAGTGAACATGGCTGTCTGGAAACCTGACTTCTGATTTCATTGTCCTATTGAATTTCTTCAATGTATTACGAGTTTTTACTACAGCTTCGTTAGCTAAGTGTACTTCAACCGATCCCTTGTGCATTATGACAATGGTTCTACAAAAGCTAAAACAATAGATCAGATTAAGTACACCAAATCTTAACAAAGCCAAAACAATTATTCGAAAGACAAAAACCACTTACGGCGGCTTTCCGCCTCCTGTGATCAACCGTGTCGAGATTTGGAAAGGAGTGCCGGAACGCTTCCATCGTTGTGACCTTGGAGAAGCCAAGAGCGCGGGCGATTTCTTCGACTGGACCCTGACCAGACAGAAGGACATGTTTGTCGAGTGCCTGCTTGAACATTCGCAGCGGACTATGTGACATCACGACCTGGTCAGCGTCGACCTGAGAACATCAATAGATCACGAAGCATAATGATCAGCATACTACATATACTACAGCACACTACATAACAGATGTATGCATTGGAACATTTACAGTACTTTTTTCTAGAAAAAAAGGGTCTGGAACACAACAAATTCAGAACAATTATAGGGGCATATTTTATTCTAATATTTCTATTTCATATATATCAATATCAATAAACACTGAAAGCACTAAAATTAAATTAAGTACCTAAATAATTAAAATAATTTTTTATTAAAAATTTAAATTAACTAAATTATTTTTTAATAGATGAAAAAAGGTCCCAGAACGCTGCTCTGGGTGAAAAAAGCAATGAACATTTATATAGAAACTTATTTTAAAATCTGCACTTCAACACCACTATAACGCCGAGCGTGTATTAGAGTGACTGTTTTATCAACAAAAGTCAGGCAACTATTATGTCAGGTAAATCAGTTTCAGGTCCAAACTTGAAACTAATTGATTACAGTTTGGACCTGACTGACATTAGTCTGGGCCTGACTGACATCACAGTTTGGACATGACTGACATTAGTCTGGGCCTGACTGACATCAGTTTGGACATGACTGACATCACAGTTTGGACATGACTGACATTACAGTTTCGCTCTGACTGACATTAAATAACTGACAGAATGTACAGAACCACAACATGAATTCCAAAACTTGGGACCAACCACTAATAGAAAGTAACTGCTTCATTTATTTATTTATTAAAAGCGTAAACTATTACATGGATTCCAAGCCATTCTGACAGTTGTTTGGCTTTTGACTGTCGTAATGAGTTCCCGGCATTCGTGACAAAAATCGTTGGCACTAGAAACTTCCCGCTATCGTCGGTGATGAGTTTAAACGCAGACTTGGAATGTGGCAGAAGAGTCCGACCTCTCGTTATGACGCCATCGATATCAAACAACAGTCCGAATTCAATGGGCTTTGTGTTTACAACCGTCTACAATTGAAACAAAATGTTTTCTCAACAATACAATTCCATACAATACTACATGATACAATAAAATACAATGCTATAAAAGGCTACAACTGAAGTTTGACAACCATCTACAATTTAAATGAACAACATTTTGAACCATAGTACAATACTATACAATAGATTACCACTGAAATTCGATAAAGCCGCATAACTGAAAACAAAAGTTTTTGCAACACAATAGAATTTCATACAAAACAGTATAAAAAATTAAATTTGACAATGGCCCTACCGAAAGTTTAGCCACCAATCCTAAAGCCATGGAACATGAACACTAACCTTTATTTATTCACCATTTGCTACAGGTGGAATTTTGTGATGCCATTTAAATTAGATATATCGAGGGTTTTTAAACAAAAATTTGAGGTTTTTAGTGACATTCAAACTTTAAGGACATCAATTAAGCAATCAATCAATCATTTAATCAATTGATCAATCAGTCATTTCATCTGTTGACTGACTAGCATAACACCGAGTGAGCAATCCAGTGACAATATCTCTCAACGTGCCTTACTCTCTGTCTCTCTACTTGTCTTCTTGCTTGCCCTTCTGACCGACCATCTGCTGCTCACTTGCTTGCCCTCCTGTCTGTATAATTTCTGCCTGCTTTCCATCCTTCCTGCCTGTTTTTCTGTCCCTCTGCCTATAGTGTACCTGCTTGCTTGCCTTTTTGTCTGCCTGCATTCCTTTCAGCCTGTTAGCAGGCGTACTGAAGAGGCTAGACTTCCTATCAGTCCAACTTTCCAGCATCTTGCAAGGGGTCATTAATAAGCTGCCTTGCAACAGATCTACAACTAGAGTTATCTGGCCTCTCTTAGGCTCATTTCCATAAGTAAAAACTTATAGAAAACCATGATATTCGATTGTGATTTTTGTTTTGTGAGGTCCAGGGCATCTCCGACTTGTTTCTCTTGAAGTGGCACTGTATGGGTTAATTTGCATTTACAATTGCCACAATGCCGCTCACATCCCATGCTAAGAATCGCACCATGGCTTATTTGATTTCATGTTGTTTATAATGATCTCATCCGTGCAAAATCCTTGGCCTTTGTCTGTGGCCGATTTCAGTTGCCTTTCATGCTACGCGAATTCTAATTTGTCTATGGATATTGACAACAGGTACAATGTCCATGCAACAGAACACTACAACAAATGCCCCTAACTAAATGCTTTGTCGGCTTTAATTACACAAAGCATAAGATTTCTGCATCACATTTAAAACTGTACAGCATTTGTAAGACATATCATTCTTGACTACAGATCAGAGAATAATATATTATGATGGTGATAATGATGATGATCATGATGAAGATTTTTTTTATTATAATATTCATTTATTGATAACAATGATGATGATGATTATGACCACAATAAGATATGTGTTATTCTAGAAGTTGGTGTGCTGGCCTGTTAACCCAGTTTACAATATTTGCCACAACAAACAGATCTAATTGCCACCATAGCCTCCTAGATAAATATCTAATTGCCACTAAAAACACCTGGAGAAAGATCTCTGTGCCACTAGTGCCTCCTCGTGAACTCAACTATAAACTCAAATTATCAAATGTGCATTGCTGATAGGAAGATCAGGCAGTGAAGGAGAGAACCGATGAACACCACCAAGTTGTTGGTTTGCCATCGTATGCTTGCACCTCCACTGAAACGTTTATAAACTCACAAGAAAATGCCACTACTGATCAAAAGTCATACGTAACAAATAACCAACTACCTTATCTAACCTTTCCCATAATTTATCAGTTCAGAATACCAAATTATTGACGCACTATAACATATCATTTTGGTGTCACATTGTGTGTGTCCACAGTTTAACGGCAGCTTATGACAACATAGGCCGTTGCCGCCGACAAAGATTAGTTTTGGCATATTACAGCTCTTTTTTAAATTGTAACATTTACTTTTATAGTTCTTACAAAACACATAAAATGGTGTACAATAACTAAACAACCATAAAAATTAAATTAAGAAGAACAAAACATGCATAAATAAATGTTTACTCATTATAAACAGTCATTCTACCATTACCAGAAGCTGTTATTAGAGCTCTGGTGAGTTCTGCTCATTTATGTACTAGAATAACTTCAAATTTTACAGCTCCAAAGTCCACAATTAGCAGAAATAACCTTAATTGTACTCTCCAGACTTCTAAAGTGCTACTTAATAGCTCAGTGCAGAACATCAGTTTATTCATGAGCACTGTACCTATGGTTGCCAAACACCTGGCAAGAGGAGGACATGTCCTCATATTTGGCCTCATGTCCTCGTCCGGCAAGCAAAGCAATAAACCTAGAAAATATCTGGCTTTTGTATATTTGTTGTATCAGGCTATTGGCTATTATTTCATGGCAGTTATTAATGACTTTACACATGCATGTTGTCCGTAAGTCCCCCTTGGCGCCTATCAGGTTAACAGTCCAATCTACTTACTTATTTATTTTCTCAG
This sequence comes from Aporrectodea caliginosa, assembly GCA_020284085.1. Classification (NCBI taxonomy): domain Eukaryota; kingdom Metazoa; phylum Annelida; class Clitellata; order Crassiclitellata; family Lumbricidae; genus Aporrectodea; species Aporrectodea caliginosa. The sequence goes on from JACEVL010000839.1 coordinate 1,267,113, forward strand.
AGAAATAATGTGCGCATTCGAAAAGGTGCAATTTATTACTTAAATAAATACTTTGCACCATTATGTAAAAAGCTTCAATTGATTTCATACAGCTTTCCAATGTAACTTTGCTTCTTGGTTAATTAGGAGACCCCATCATCCCCATGACTCCGGAGTTAAACATTTAATGCGTCCTCCTTTCCGGCTTTCTGTGTCCTCCTTTGGCTATCCATGTATCTGGCAAACCTAGCTGCACCAGATCAGAGGAATTGTCCATGGAAACCAAAGGAATATTCAAGTCTGGTCTCCACAGAAAGAAGGATGCTGAGGAGTTGCATAAGGTAACATATGACAACAGTGATAAGGTGGGAGAAGGGAGCTACAGCCAACTCAGCTATAATCGGCACACTGACCATTCCCTGTCAGTGGGAAGATCAGACGGCAAGGAGAGGACTGGCCAGCTGCCCTCATGTTCCGAGGCTGAGAAAATAAAGGTCGCTAACACTTTATACCCATGGCTGCTTCTCAGGCTAGCTAAAGTGACTGTACTTTATGCTCAGACCTTTATTGGGACTGGAACTTCTGGTGAAGGTTTTAAGTTTAACTGCATTTGAAATGTTGAAGAAATATAACATTTTAAATGTTAATCTCTCTAGTGACATGATTTAAACGCATTGTAACAATAAATGCAAAGCAATTCACTAAAGGGGTTATCCTGTAGTTTTCATTGCCAAATTATTTTAATGTCTTCAATGCCGTACTTGACATTGCTAAGTAAGCAGTCTACCAATGTCCCTGATAACTGTCATCAATCCAGCTTCCATTTCATGAAAAAATTATTTTCATTAATCCAACTTCCATTTAGTAAAAACAATGACTTTCAGCAATCCAGCTTCTGTTGAAGCAAAGACTTAGTTTATCACTCCAGCTTCTATTTACGGAAGCAATTATTTTCATCAATCCAGGTTCTAATTAAGCAAAGAATTAGTTTAATCAATTCAACTTCCATTTACGCAAAAAATTATTTTAATCGATCCAGCTTCCATTTTAAAGTGACACCATAGTAAAATAATTTGGCACCATAAACCACGGTTTAATAATTTATTTAGTGTACGTCTGTATTTTAATTGGGGTTGGTAAAGCGATGCCGTAATTGAAGAAATTACAGACTGCCTTTTAAGAACTCCACACAATCGCAAGAGATAGTCTAACAAAAATCATAGGGCTGCATAACTTCTTAATAATTAAAGTCTTAATAATTAAAATTAAGTAATTATTACGCCAAATTCAGATCAGCTGATCGCTCGAGATTTCCATAACCGGCAAACTGCGCCGAAAAACGACAAGAGTTTCGGCAGGTTCGTTAATCCGTTCGTACAACTTACCTCCGAATGGCAGTTCCTGACACCACCAACGCGTAGATTACCGGTGAATAAGCGGCGTACAAATGGGGAAGAGAAAGTCCGACGAAAGACGGCTCCCATACATAATAACTCGCCCATTGCCCCATGGGCGGCCATCTTGGCACAGCTGCTCCAACTTTGAAAGACGTCACTGCCTCGGTGGATAATCGCACTGGGTGAAAACCGATTATGGTGTAATCCCAAGTAAATCTAGGATGGGGTTTGGGAATATCGTAGCAGAACAAAATAACCAAAACCCAATCAAATTTATAAATAAATTTCTAGTATTGGTAATTCAGCGCTTCAATGCAGTTGCTTTCCGCAGCGCCTTCCGTATGCCATAACTAAATGAGTAGCTGTCGCCCAGTCCGTAGACGTAGGCTGTATGCAGTTAGCCATTTAATTAGCTCCAGATTTTTGACACTAACGGAATCAGTATTATAATAGGGCCTATATAGCCCTAACTCTGAAAAATTAAATGTTTTACCAAATTTGCTCGTTATATAAATAAAAAAATGGTAAATACGCTAGTACTCCGCCACTGTTCGCTTTCTGACAGTGCCAGTCCCAAGCCTGGATAAAAGAGGAGGGCGACGCTAATGGTCTTTTTACCACACAGCTAGTCGTTAAACAGAAAACCACCACGCTAGTAGGGGAGAGTGGCTTGCATTGGGACACTTTTTACATTTTAATGCAAATAATTGGTGTTAGTTGTAGTACATATATTTTGTTGTCATTATCAGAAACAGCAACGTTTTGCGAATCGAATATGATATAGGCCTGTACTGCAAAATTATTGCATGAATAAACCATTAAAATTTAGTATTTTCCTCACTGGTAAAAATCGCCCCAATGCAGGCCACTATGGCCTGCATTGGGACACTGCATGGGGAGCATTGGATCAAGCAACTGATCTTGTTCTAATCATGCTCAATAGAGTGTAACAGATCATCATCATATTGAAGTTGAAGATGATATTCTGTTTCACAAAATATACAGTAAATTATTATCATTTTGTCCCCTATAGGTACCTCAGATCCACCAACAATTAAAAACGTAATATTAGTAGGGGTTCGTGTCCTGCATTGGGACACTTTTTACATTTGATTGATTTTAATGCATAAAATTGGTGTTAGTTGTAGTATATAAAGAATTTTTGTTACAGAATATACGTCTACTGAGGTCATAAAATATACAATAAAACTATTGAGTTTGATTTTCTATGAGTGCAGAAAGTTTATAAGGGGGGCCAAATGGGCGTCCGAAGGACGACCGTTGAGGGCGCGCAGCGCCGAGCAGGGAGGGGTATGGGGGGGGGGATGTGCCCCCTCCCCACTGAAATTTTTGAATTTCCACACTGCAATGGTTGCATTTCAGGCTGTCATATGAACAAATTGCTCTATTTTTTCAAAACTGATAGGAAGCAGATGTTAGGCCTACTCGTAGCTATGATGTTGCTTGAGTCGTCTTTGAGTTTGACTGCAGACAGTAGTAGGAAACCAGACATTTACTTAAATTAATATAAAACCTAGAAAATACGTTCAATTTTAAGATCGCCATAAGCCTTAATTAAGGTATTGTATTGTATTGTATTTGATCCTTTATAAAGCGCTTCCCACAGCATAAACCTTTCAGAAGCGCCCCCAGTGCGAGATATTCCGAGAGAAAAGGAAGGTTTTAAGGATGAGAAAGAGCTAGAGATACTACCACAGAGGTTTGTAGAGTGCAGAGAAGGAGGAAGTCCATTAGGGGAGGGACCTATGCAGGCAAAAGATCTAGATTGTGCAAAGGTAAACAAATTGCTTGCCATGCAGGACGCAGATAGCAGAAATAGTTAACAAACGGTACACAAATCAAGCAAGAAGGATTCAACTACCTTATCGAAAAGCCATGTAGACTACATGATGTAGTAATGATATAGTTTTACTAAATGTTCAAGAAACACAACATTTTAAAATTTGATATTTTGAAATTTGAAAGACAACACTCGAGAGAAGCTATTTAGTTGTATAAAAATATTATATTTTATTAATTTGTTTCTTTTCTGCACGAAAGATCACAGAGTGAACATTGTCTACTTGGCGATGGGGGCACGCCCTGTGTAAATTTCAAATGGGGCCATGGTCGGATTGGCCTCCCTGGATCCGCCCCTGGGGACAGAGAATACACAAATATTAATAATTCGTCAACTGCATGCAGATTATAGAGTTCATATGTATCTGCTTTATTCACCACGAAGCTAGAAAGTGCAAAAACAAAAAATAGGTAGGGCTTATACACAGATGCAAAACTGGCGTATACATGAGATGATCATTTCTGTGATCTAACGTAGCTACATTGTAGATGTATATCAATAGCATACTCATCACAAAGTGTTACAAGTTCAATATTGTAACTATATAATTATATCCTGTGCCACAAACAATGAGGACAGTAGCTGTTATTATGACTTTCACACAACAATCGACCAAAAATTAGTTTAAGCAGGTTTAGTAGGCCTATATGTACGAGGTCTATATGTATACGACCAGAATAAAATTGACTGTCTTTAACAGATTCCCATTGATGCATGTTAAATATCTTTCTGTATACATTTAGGCCTATTCCAACACACATTCAACTGAAAAATCCAAAATAGACATCACATTAATATACATTTATTATTTATATACTGTAGGGAGGCTCAGGCTAGGCTTCAATGGATCGGAACTAAAAGTTAAATTTTTCCATAAGGGGTAAGGATGAGGTTTCTGTGAAGTGTAAACTCTCATTGAATCTGAGCAATATCGATGGTTCCAAGTTCAGAGAGTACGGACTCGAAGTCCAGATCCCACGAATCCCTCTCCTGGTCAGCTACAACGCTGTCATCGAGCTTTATTGGAACTGATATATATTGTAATACATACCCGGTTTTTTCTTTTTGCTGGAACTGAAACTCAACAATGACTGTCTGAGACGTTTGATTGAAGATGCATTAGAAGTAGAACCCATGACTCGTCAATAATGGGGTCTCAATACACTGAACAGTGGCTTGGCCTTGCTCTCGATTTGAGCCTGTGGTCCGAGACCAAATTTAATATGAAGAACAATATTACAACTATATTAAACCGTTGATCGTATGTGCGTGGCTGCCGACATGCAGTGCTAGACTAAATAAAGAGAAAGACACAAAGAAAGAAATGCGGAGAGAGACACACAGACAGAGACAGACAGAGACAGAGGAGGCATATGATGCTACAGGCCGGTTAGCTCGAGAGCAGATGACTAAGATGGAATTCCGAGGCACGAGGAATTTTGTGGCCAAACAACTTGCTACACAAGATCATGTTTCAGGCGACAACCGAGCCTTGGATCTGATGGATGTAATCTGTACAACCCTAGATGATGGATGAGAGCGATGCTAGTCTTCTTTGTAATACACAGAGGCCTTCCGAGCCACATTACAGACAGAGTTTCTTTGAGAATTGTTAGAAAAAATGTTTAACTTTGGGGGGGACAGTCAACACTGCTGTCCCCCCCCAGTCAAAACTTTGGGGAGGACAGTCCCCCTCTGTCCCCCCCATGATTTACGCCACTGCTACTGAGGTCATAAAATATACAATAAAACTATTGAGTTTGATTTTCTATGAGTGGCCTGCGTTGGGACCGTCCCATGAGTGCATGTCCCAATGCAGGCCATCAATAGCCGGTGACCTATTTTTTCGGATAATACAAAAGGTAATATGCGTATGACCTCCAAATTTCACCATATGCTTTGCAATATACTGTCCTAAATAGTTCACGAAAAGTTTAGACTAAATTAGCACCAGATATTTAATGCATTCACTGAGACTGTATGAGTAAAAATTTACATTTTAGTTTTTTTAACCTGAAAATGGAGATTTGCAATATCTCTGTCAAAAGCTGTCTAATTCGCAGCATAAGACGCGTGATCATTTCTCCACATGAAATACGCTCTCAGACCGACGCCACATACGCTAATACATGTATATAGCCACTGCTTAGATACCACCACTGTCCCAATGCAGGACATGTCCCAATGCAGGACATTCTCCCCTACTTTTAATTAGTTGCTGTATTGTTGATGAGTTTATTTTTCAAGGCAGTTGAAATTATTGCTTTACAATATTGCATGTTACAAGTAATTGTTTGACAAATTGCTTACTCTTTTAAACTGTTTTGTTTGCTTTTATAAGTCCTATTAACACTTTAACGACGAGAGTGTACTAAATGTGACTGAGAAACCAATGCAGTGCTAAATGTAGGCTATATATGGCATTTATCTCGCAATCAATAAAAATTGACACCAAACAGGTCTAATATTAATGCAGCTATGCCTGTAGTAACTCTAGGCCTAGTCCTATGAAGCAGTGTATAATCTACTCCCCTTACTGTCGGGGGGAATATCTAGGGTTCTCGGGGGGTATCCCCAACATATCTGAAAAAGTTGACGACCGGGGGGGCAGTCACGAGTATTTTCTAAAGGAAGAATTTTTCCGGTATCCAACAACAACTTTAATTTTTCTGGGGGGCGGAAATCTCGATCCTGGGGGGAACTTCCCCGAGAGACGTCTAGATTAAACACTGCCTATGAAGTGAGTCTGCAGCCCAGTTTAATCTGTTTCAACGTAATCAGGCTTTGGTTCGTTCCCCACTCATACATTGAACCACACCTTGATTTAGTCATCTTTTCAGGTTCATCCGTTTTCATCATCAGTTGCAAACTCAATGCACCTTCTGATCACTAACTTACATAATTATAGCCTCTTCACCAATTAAATTCAGGATCGAGTAATCCCCGCCCCCAACCGAACTATGCTCATTCCGTCGTAGGGAAAGGCTTGTAACATGGGCCATTGTGTAACTCAACTGTTTTCCAACCTATCATGTCTGCGGAGAGCTCGTAGGCCTACAGTGGGAAACCATCCGTCATCTGATTCGAACTTCCTGTTCTGAATGTGTGTCTGCTATAACAGCTGATTTCCCCGAAGCATACAGTGCGTGTAATATGGGCCTGTGATCGAACGTACGTGTAGGCCTAATATGGGCCATATTTTTATGGAATGAGACAGTAGAATTACAGGGCCGATGAGAGGGGGGGTCAGGGGGGGCTGCTGCCCCGGGGCCCGGTTCTATGGAAGGGGCCCTTGGCAGGGGCCCAGAAATGTTTAAAATGTTGTTCAAACTGAAGGGGCCCAGAAATGTTTAAAATGTTGTTCAAACTGAAGAAATCTGTGGGTCTTGGCCTAATGCAGTCTGTAGGCCCAGAAATGTTTAAAATGTTGTTCAAACTGAAGGGGCCCAGAAATGTTTAAAATGTTGTTCAAACTGAAGAAATCTGTGGGTCTTGGCCTAATGCAGTCTGTAGGCCCTATCTGACGAATGCTTCATGATACCTGATATCTACACACTACACAGGGCCACGGACGTGTGTATCCGTTGTGCCTATCTAGGTCACAAGCACAACCACTGCTTTATACCCTTTGCCTTGCCTATACTGAGCTCCTGCGCTGAGGAATGTTTGAAATAATATCTGCATTGTCTCGCGCGCGTTTTTTCTCTTGCAGTCAGGGGGGGCTGCTGCCCCGGGGCCCGGTTCTATGGAAGGGGCCCTTGGCAGGGGCCCAGAAATGTTTAAAATGTTGTTCAAACTGAAGGGGCCCAGAAATGTTTAAAATGTTGTTCAAACTGAAGAAATCTGTGGGTCTTGGCCTAATGCAGTCTGTAGGCCCAGAAATGTTTAAAATGTTGTTCAAACTGAAGGGGCCCAGAAATGTTTAAAATGTTGTTCAAACTGAAGAAATCTGTGGGTCTTGGCCTAATGCAGTCTGTAGGCCCTATCTGACGAATGCTTCATGATACCTGATATCTACACACTACACAGGGCCACGGACGTGTGTATCCGTTGTGCCTATCTAGGTCACAAGCACAACCACTGCTTTATACCCTTTGCCTTGCCTATACTGAGCTCCTGCGCTGAGGAATGTTTGAAATAATATCTGCATTGTCTCGCGCGCGTTTTTTCTCTTGCAGTCGGTCTCTTTCAATATCTCTCTGCACCCTCCAGTGTTCATTTTACGCGGCCTATTGTGAAAGCAGATCTTCAAGTTCAGAATACAGTCTCTAATCCATTCGTTTACTTTTAAATAAAAACGATTTAAATTAAATTTTCAAGTTTAATTGCTTCAATTTACTAACTATGTAATGAAGCGTTATAGAGGAACCGATCTAATGAATTTCTTTACCAAAGAGCAAGACAATATTATAAGGAATGGGACGGTGGTAATGGGACTGAAGAGGTTAGCACTGCAGTCTGCAGATAATTCTATTAGCAATGTTGTTAACGAAAACGATTTAACAGCTGTGAAACTTAATTCAGTCTCAGTTGCTCAGTCAGAGGATTAAGGAGTAAGCACATTAACAGACGCTGGTCATCACTCATAGGAATGATTTTGGACTAGCTGTTGGTGCAAAGTTAACTGATGCAGACAAATTTCGATTTCTGATTGAATATATAGGCCTATACAGACATATATATGCTCTACCAGAATCGTATGCGTGGCCTATATCACTTCGCATTGCACAACCCCTCTGGTAAATCCTAGCTATAGCCACTTATTTAAGTCACAACTTTTGTGGTCATATTATAGTTGAATCATTTGAATTTGTAAAAACACTGCTTATCAGTATTTGGAGATTAATCAGCAGTCAGCCTAAAATTTATTATTGGTTTTCTGGCAAGCATAAAATCTTTTAAAATTTAATAATTGAAATTTGAGTTATTATTCAAATAAATAATACTTTAACTTGCTGCTGGATGGAAGTCATCATAATAAATAATTGATACCAAATTACCAATATTTGATATTATTTTCCATTAAGTTGATGATGAATTAGAGGATAAATTATCATCAGAAATCTGGAGCTCAATTAAGGAAAGAAAGATTAATGAAAGTCAGAATTACAAACGAGAGACAGACGCTCCTTCAAAGTCTTGCATTTTCAATTTCATAAAAAGCGAATGATGCAGCAAATCAAGCTGGCAGTATTATTACTGGTAGGCCTAAGTAGTAGGCCTAGTAGAAGTGGAGTTGATGATCATGGTACAGAGCGAGTTGTTGATGTAGTCCATGTAGACAATGCAGCAACTCATTCTCTTGCAATTGGATATCATAATCGATAACTGTCATTTAAAATAATTTATCACATTCACATTATCACATTTTCATATTTCTGTAATTTCTTTATAATTAGAGTCAGAGATGGACCTTTTAAACCAGAAATTGATTTTCACATTTACTTTTATTATTATTATTATTATTATCATTGTAATTATTATTACTATTATTACTATTATTATTATTATTATTATTATTATTATTATTATTATTTTTTTTATGCCCCGAGGTATACAGGATCCCTCAGGGACTTGAACATTATCTATTGTAGAAACATTATCTATTGTATTATTATTATTATTATTATTATTATTATTATTACACTTATTATTATTCATCATATGTAGTTCGATAGCCTTTTCATAGGCTTACATCAGACTTGGGCTTAATGATAAAATTGAAAAAACCAGGGGCCCTGGTGGACTGTGAAAAGTGTCTGCCCCGGGGCCCGCCTTGGCTCTCGACGCCCATGAGTAGAAATAGGCCTATAGTTATGGCTACTTTTTCCTTGTCCCCGGTTCTTAGTAGGCTATTGTTTATCTTAGGCATATCGTTTTTATTGGGCCTATAACGCATCTTTTCAACTTCTTCAGCCTGCTTCTGAAGTCGAAATCGTTGCTGTTATTCAGTCCTCTAAAAACAAAAAACAATGAGAACTCGATCCATTGCCAACCTTCTTGTGAACAAGGCGATGGTGTCTTTTGGGTAGCGCTTAACTTACTTGCTAAATATGCGGGGCAGTTCTCAATGGTCTCGCGGCTTCTTATTCGTCAAGGTGCGATTTATAAGAGGTTTTAATGGTTCTATAAGAGGTCGTTGTTGTGATGCTTAAAAGCACCGACTGAAATTTGACCAGAGTGAAAACAGCAAAATAAACGGCGAAATAGTCATTGCCGAGTCAAAGTCCATAAAGCCTTTTCCAAGAGATTTTCTAATCAATTTACTCTTTCAGCAGAGATTAAGACCGGTTAACGTGAAATAATTTATGTTAGCGAGAATATTAGGCCTATTATGTTAGGCCTACTCGGGGAATATCAAACACCGAGGTCTCATCTCTTCAAGAATTCAAACCCCGACTCATCTGACCATCCACCTTCTAATTCTCGACCTAAACGACACCCGCCTTAACAGCTATATATAGGCCTACTCTGCCCCTCTGAACCTCTGGCAACCGGACTCGGACCTCCTTCTGTGACTATCCCTTTGGACAACCCCTCTGACTCGAGGCAGAGCTCGTGAGCAAGCTGGTGCCCTGCGTTTGGCTTTCAAGTGACGCTTAAGAAGTTTTGAGTTTACGACTACGATTACGATTACTTTAGCAAGAGACACATGGGGCCTACTGATCGAGTTGTTCCCCGTAGTGTTTTTTACCAGAACCTATGAGAATCCGAGCCATTCTTGAGTTTATCTGACCTTGCAGCTCAAGGTCAACATGATCGAGTTGGTCTGATCTTATCATTATTGTCTGAAGATAATAATTTATTCATTGTATCAGGGTCTCGTCAGTGATTATGGCTGATGTCTGTCGGTTCAAGGCACAAGATCATGCAAATGTCAAAATTAATTAGATGTGTCAATTAGGCGTGTGACTTATTTGCTCTGAAGCAGCATTGGAGCGTTTCAGTTGTTCTGACTGATAATTAACCTATATGCACGTTCAGCCTTTCTGGACAAATAATTGCAAAGGCGGTTACACCGTTACAAGGTAATTATTAGGAACTATACTTAACATCGGTCTATCTGTCTGGCCTGGTATATCTATCAACTATAAACTTAATAAATAGTTCACAAATTTACTTGACCAAGTAGGCCTAGATCAAACTGATCGAAGCGGATGAAGTCTACACTCGACAGGAAGACGTCGACCATTATTTTGCATAAATAAATTAATTATGGACTTACTCTCGCACTGAAATCTTGATAAGTATATATAATTATGACGACGACGATGATGATGTACTGTTGTTGTTGATGATGATTATGATGCTGTTAATGATTCTGATGATATTTGTTGTCGTTGTTGATGATGATGTCGATGATGTTGCTATTGTCGTTGCTATTATTTTGTTGCTTTCTTTCGTTGTTGCTGATAGTGGTGGTGGTGGTGGTGGTGTTGTTGTTGTTGTTGTTGTTGCTACTGTTGTTGTTGTTGTTGTCGATGATGATGATGATGATGATGATGATGATGATGATGATGATGATGATGATGATGGTGTGATGATGATGATGATGATGATGATGATGATGATGATGATGATGATGATGATGATGATGATGATGATGATGATGATGATGATGATGATGATGATGATGATGATGATGATGATGATGATGATGATGATGATGATGATGATGATGATGATGATGATGATGATGATGGCGATGATGGCGACGACGACGCGCTGGTTCTCTAAATTCAGAAGAGAGACATGACCGCGGAGTTTCCAGCCTTAGACTCAACCTTGACTGAATGCACCTAATATACAACTGATACAAGCAAACCGGTAATAATATCTATTGCGTCCAAATTATTATCTTTCCGATTTTCAATTCTCTGCCTCGCTTTCCAATTTGTATTCTTACGCGGGTTCGCTCAGATTGTGTCCGGTGCTTTGCCCTCTTCCCAGAATCAAATCGCAAATCGGATTTTCCGGCGATTGGCTCTACATTGATCAACCCAAACAAATCCAATCTCTGCAAGATCCAAATCGTTGGGAACTCCTCGCCACGACACTCTCCTTGTAACTCTGCACGTACGCCTGAATGTCTGTGTAGTTGTGCCTGTGTGCCTCTGTCGTGAGTGCGTGTGTACTATTTGTTCATCCGTCCATCAAACTAGATCTGCAAGGATGCCTACATGTCTGCGTTGGTGCGTCTGTTTGTATCTGTGAAGAATCGTTTTTATCCTGTTGGTTCATCCGTCGTGGGATTGTTAATAAGGAGATGTGATTAGACTCGAAGCCGCTTTTTCACTGCGACCGTGAACTCCCGCTATATTCGCCTCCTGTGGAATTGCGGCTAAACTGGAAATTGGATGAATCGTAGTGGATCCAATTTGCTTCTTCTGTTTGAGCTTCGTATTAAGGTTAACAAGCGTGCAGACGATGAAACAAGGATCGGCTCAGCTAGGAACTATGTGTGCAGTGTAAGAGCTACTTTTAAACTTAAAAGATACGGAAAGAGATTGAATTATCTGGGCTGTGTGACCGGTTGACGGAGCTAACGCCTGTTGTCAGCGCTCGTGAATAAGCTGGTGCCCTGCGCTTGGCTTTCGAGTGGCGCTTTAGACGTCTGGAGTTTACGATTACGATTCCTGCATGGGATTGTTACCGTGTTGTGTAAAGTTGTTTACGGTACAACATAAATCGTCAGTTTTATGATGATGGTAATAAGAATAATAAAGATAGCCAACTATAATGCACTAGAGGCATCTTTAAGAGCGTGTTACAAACCCGTTCCCTTTGATACGGCTTTCAAAGTCTCGACACGGACTTCACAGTATATAAATGATATCACATATAAAATGACATAATGTATTAATGACATCATAATATTATATAAATGACATCATACATAAATGAAATCACATATAAATGACATCTTATATAAGTGACGTCATATATAAACTGCGTCATATATAAATGACGCGACATATAGGCCTAAGATTTGACTCCTGTAATTTCTTGTGATCATCCGTTCATACTGAATTGCATTGTGTCATCCTGCATTGTGTCAGTTTGAAATTAAACGAAGATTATTATATATTTTATAAGTGAGATCATATATAAATGACGTCATGTTTAACTGACATCATATATAAATTAAGTCATGTATAAATAACGTTACATATACATGTAAGTACAAAGCAGACCTACAGCAGGCTACATGTGTGAAGATCAAAAACGTGCTTCGGTGACCGAGCCTTCTAGGTGGCGGGACCGATCGAGGTACTGGAACAGCCTCCCACCTTCAATTCGTGCCGCAACTTCAGTTGAGGCTTTCAAGTCAAGTCTACTTCTCGAAGTCGTATCTCTGACTGATGTCGGTGTTTAGGATTGTTAGAACGCCCTTGTGTTACGGCGCTGTAGAAATCACATCATCATCATCATCATCATCATCATCATCATCATCATCATCATCATCATCATCATCATCATCATCATCATAAGTGATATCATTATATAAGTTACAATGTATGTAAATGACGTCACATACAAATAACATAATTTAAAAATGACGTCCAATATTAATTACGTCATTTATAAAGTGACATCATATATAAATGACGTTATTCATACACATGACGTCACATATGAAGTGACGTCATATATAAATGACATCACACACATATATATATATATATATGATGTACATGTATAATGTATATAAAATAAAAAGATGTCAAGCATAAATGACATCATTATTATATAGATGACATCATTTAGGCCTATAATTGACATCATGATATGTAAATGACATCATATAATTAATCATTTATGATTATTAATTATAAATTATGTCATAATAATGACATCGTAAACGTAGGGAAACTGTTTAAACTACTGTAGTTTCTACCTACGTCAAAGGCCTTTGTTGCCAATAGACTTCTTTAATATGTTGATCCATCCATGTTCAAATGTAGGTCCATCATGACCTATATTTTGTCTTTTTCAGTTGATGTTTGCTTTGAAAACTCCTATCTCTCAGTCCAGATGATAGGCTTCTGCAGCGGATATTTTCCTTCAAGACAGTCGGCGTGGTGTTTTGAAAACATGTGCTGTTTGGTAAACTATGAAAGATGCTTTTGTAAACTATTTCTGATCGTCTAGCTATGCTGCTTTAAACAGGTGGCCTACAAGATCCGCGCATTGCAAGGTGGAACTGTCTTGTGTGACTCTTACGGCTTCATTCGACCTTATAAAATATAAAAACAAAAACAAAAATCTCGATGTATAGTCTTACAGCATTAAAACCCGTGCCGAAGATAATTGAAACCGTTCAGAAAACTTTGGAATTGAGAGGATGCTTTAATTTGTAGGAACAGTTTTAAAAGACAGTTTTCTCAAATCTGAGGATGATGATTACTTGGGGAGTAGGCAGGGGCGCAGCCACGGTCCAGAAGTTGGGGGACCTAGTAGAATGTCTCAGTGGAGGAATTGCGAGCGCCGAAGGCGCGAAGCTGCGATTGCCGAAGGCAAGAAGCCCCTATTAAACGACTAGGGGGTATGGGGGAGCGTCGAGAAGCCGACGCAATTTTGAGCATTTCATGCCAAATGGAGTACATTTTGGGCTCTAATTTACCTCAGATTTTTCACCGATGATTTCGATATAAAAGTAGGCCTACCTAAACCATATAGATCTGTGAAAAAATATGACTTTATTATATGAATAAACTGAGATTTTAGGGCAATAGGTTTGGACCTCGGTCGTCTGACAACCATTTCTCTGGTCTTAGCATGGTTTAATTTAAGGTTACTAATGGATGCCCACTTAGAGATATGGTCAAGTTCAGAAAGTGTGCTGTCAATGCAGGAAGCAGGGACCAGCAAGTATAGCTATCGTCGGCATATTTAGGGAGACGGTTTCCACTGTATTTAGGTTTAAGGCTAGAAATGGCTATGACATAATCAGTAGATCCAAGGCCAGAGCCTTGTATACTATACTGGCATTAATGGTAAGCCATTAATGCCAGTAACCAGTAAGACCTACAGAGGGGAGAGATTGCGGAAGGCAAGAAGCTCGTAACGACTATAGGGGTATGGGGAGCGTCGTAAGCTTCCCCATCGAGGTCTGGGGCGGAGCCCCAGAAGCTGACGCAATTTTGAGCATTTGATACCAAATGGAGTGCATTTTGGGCTCTTGTTTACCTCACAATTTTCAAAAGCGGGAGGGGACCGTCCCAACCTGTTCGAAAGTTGGGGGGGACGCGTCCCACGGGTCCCATAGGGTGGTTGCGCCTATGGTCTGAGTAGGCCTAGTTATAATAAATCGAGAAGCTGTTTGGGAAAATAAGAAAAAACTCAGCTCCCGATTACAGTTTTAAAAATCGTCAGGAATCTTTGTGAGAGAGATAGAATCACGTCTGATTCTTATATTTCTGTAGAACAGAAAGACATCTCTTCACAGATTCGTTGTGAAACCATTCGCAAAAATGTTTCTACTATTCCGTGCGAAAGAGTTGCACGGCTTAGCGTCAGTTTCGTTTCCATTCGCTGTCAGCTTTCTACTGACTGATTATAGCTGCCACTGACCTGCAGGCTGCGGAGATCGAGAGACCAGATGAAGCGGTACGAGTTACTTTTGCTCCAGTCTGCCCACTAGCGCTATTCTTTTTCAACAGTGAGTCATTTGGCGGGTTCTCGATTCCGACCCATAGGAACTGTGCCGCTGGATGTGAGGTGTAGTATACCACGGCATAGCCTACGTGTAGATCTCTAAGGGGTATAGGGGCAAGTCTCCCCCCAATGTATATAAATATATAATAATATTATACAGGGCGTTCTAAGAGGTAAGACGCCCACCTGCCCACCTCTGGTATTTAAGACTCTGTATGAATAAGTTAAATATATTATATTTAACTTATTTAGTTCTTCATTGAGCTGCCATCTAGTGAGTGTCTTTCAAGTACTAATATAGGGTTTTTAAGGTTTTGCAGTAATTGAGTTTGAAAGAGTTAACCCCTTCGTTTTACAAGACAAATATTAAAGTTTTGGTTCCTCACAGCACTAAGATATTAAATAAGGTGTCAAGGCGCTTAGTGTTGACACTTATGAAAGTGCATAGTTTATTGTTGCGAATTTGGAGGGTTACACAGCGTCTTTTCTACTAGGCCTACTCGCCGTATGCATCATCTTAGTCATGATTGCTCCCCAGACTCCAATGAACAAGAGCATGGAGCAAGGAGGAGGGCGATGCTAGTTATCTTTGTTATGACACAGTGTCGTTAAACAGCAACTAACCAAGATGTTCCATCTCAAATTGGGTAAGCTTAAGCCACAGGATACCATTAACCATTTTATTAGCTCATTAGTCACAAATGCACATATTAATTATTAGGCTACTATCTTAAAGTAAGGTACAGCCAACATGGATGCCATTAATTAATGTATGGGATATAAAAGCTGTTGCCGTATGTAGGCCTATAGTGTGTAGAAACATTAGACTTTCTGATGCAATTAAAAAAGACCAATATGGCAGATTACATAACATAACATAACAAGGGTTTTAAGTGGTTCAGAAGACGTTTAGTCTGTGTTAGAACCACTGCAATTAACCTGGAACATGATTAATAGCCCAATTTTCCTAGCTTCTTCTTAAAAGCTGTGATAGTGTCCACTGAGACAGTACTATCATCCAAACTATTCCACAAATCTACAACTCTTGCACTGAAGCATTTCTGTCCTAATGTCCCTTTCGGTTTCTTAAATAATTTATACCTATGTCCCCGAGTTGCCTTGTTTGGTGCTAATTCAAAAAACTTCTCCTTCTGCACTGCCTCCTTTCCAGTAATAATCTTGTAGGCTTCAATTAGGTCTCCTCTGCTCCTCCTTCTCTCCAATGTTGTTAGTCCACACCTTTTCAACCTTTCTTCATATCCCAAATCCTTGTAGCCCCAAATCATTTTTGTAGCTCTTCTTTGCACCTTCTCCAGCTTTTCCATGTCCTGTTTCAGGTAGGGACTCCATATCTGGATGCAGTATTCCAACTGTGGCCTAACCAGTGATTTGTATAACCTCAATATTGTATCCTTGTCTCTGGTGACTATTGTCCTTCTTATCATGCCTAAAGTCGAGTTAGCCTTTTTGATGCTTCAGCACATTGCCTAGAGGGTTTTGCACTCTTGTGCATAATCACTCCCAAGTCCCTTTCTTCCTCACTCACTTTCAGATTCAGACTGGTTTTGCTGGCCTTCTGAGAAGACCTCACTCCATCAGACTGCCAGGCGCCACAAACATATCAAGATCTGTAGGAATCAATTGAGAACATGTCATAATATTCCAAAGAAAGCTAAAAAAGTACTACTTTCAGGACATGATTAGGGCTATACGCCAACGAACATAAAAAAGAAACAAAGAACAAATTACGCAACCGTGGAAAGGGGCAGAGCAGGTTAAAAATTTCAGAATGATAAATCTTAAGAAAGACGTGTTATGAAAGTACTTGATAGGCCTACAAGCACACATGTTGTCTATCCTAAGCCAGTTTAAAAAAAGAGTCCTTTGTGGTTTCTGGTTGCTTTGAGATAAAGGAAACTTGTACTTATATTCCATCATGAACAATAAGACTCTTTGCCAGATAAATCGAATCCACCTCAAGCCGCCGCGTAGGGACCCTGGGCAAGTCCTTCACTCGCAATTGCTCATGCGCTTCGGCGTGAAAATCCGATTCAGTGTCCGCGCTGTAGTCGGGAGCGCCTCTGAGTAGAAATCTTGAAGGGGCGCTATAACAAGTGCTCATACATACATACATACATACATACATACATAAAAATATACCGTATTTTTATATTCGAGATAATTATTACGAGCAATTAGTTGCAGGCCTCCAAAGAGATTCATTTACATGGATCAACTTATGTATTTTAATACTATAATTATGGTTAAGACGCCCTCGGCAGCAACTTGCTCCAGGGGCTGGGTAAGATGCTCCCTTGAATTAAAATATTTTAAGGTTAAATATCTTCAAATATTATTATGTTTGGCAACTTTCAGTCTGGTCATATGTGACGCTGGTTTCCAGTCAGTTTTATTGAACACGAGCTCCTGTGATTTATCTTCTTGATAATTAAACAATTTCTTAGACATTTCATATTTAAAAATTCAAATCAGTAGGCCCCTGGCGTAAAGTAAAAATGAAACAGCACTGACAATAATTATACCTATTTTCGTTCCGTGAATTTGCATGAAATAGATGATGTGCCAACCATCCCCCAGGCCCCACCCCATCCCTACCCCTACCCCCGTAGTTAAAACGATTGACGCCACTGGCCACGGATGAAATTTGTGGTTCCCTGGAGTCTCGGTTCGCGTG
The DNA here is from genome assembly GCA_020284085.1 of Aporrectodea caliginosa. NCBI lineage: Eukaryota > Metazoa > Annelida > Clitellata > Crassiclitellata > Lumbricidae > Aporrectodea > Aporrectodea caliginosa. The sequence continues at coordinate 1,284,703 of JACEVL010000839.1, forward strand.
AAATCCAGGGAGAGAAGATTTCCATCTTGCTTGATTTCTTCCAGTTTCGCCAAGTTTCTACTTTGGTTTCTTCTAGGTCTTCTTTCTCTTGCGTTCCGATTTTTCACAGATGTCGAACCTTTGATTCTGGCTAAAGATAACAGAGTTGGAGGATATCGGATGAAATGCAGCCATCTGCTTTGCATCGTTCATGCAAAAACTGGGGTAATATGTCAGGAAATGAGATTGAATACGAGACGGAACGGGGGTGGCAGGTAGGCCTATATACCTGCAAGAAGCGTATCTGTATGGTTTTACC
>JACEVL010000839.1:1290000-1343398 GCA_020284085.1 Aporrectodea caliginosa
TTAAAGATGTCACCTGTGAAGAGGCACTGGATGATGTCGCCTTTGAAGAGGTGCTAGATGATCTCGTCTGTGAAGAGGCATTGGATGATGTCACCTGTGAAGAGGCACTGGATGAACTTGCCTCTGAGGTGGCACTTACTGATGTCACCTATGACGAGGCACTGGATGAACTTGCCTCTGAGGTGGCACTTAATGATGTCACCTATGACGAGGCACTGGATGAACTTGCCTCTGAGGTGGCACTTAATGATGTCACCTATGACGAGGCACTGGATGAACTTGCCTCTGAGGTGGCACTTAATGATGTCACCTATGACGAGGCACTGGATGAACTTGCCTCTGAGGTGGCACTTAATGATGTCACCTATGACGAGGCACTGGATGAACTTGCCTCTAAGGTGGCACTTAATGATGTCACCTATGAAGAGACACTGGACAAACTTGCCTCTGAGGTAGCATTTAATAATATGTAACCTGTGAAGAGCCACTGGATGAACTTGCCTCTGAGGTGGCACTTAAGGATGTCACCTATGAAGAGGCACTGGATGATCTCGCCTGTGAAGAGGCACTGGATGAACTTGCCTCTGAGGTAGCATTTAATGATGTAACCTTTGAAGAGACACTGGATGAACTTGCCTCTGAGGTGGCACTTGAGGATGTCGCCTGTGAAGAGGCACTGGATGATGTCGCCATTGGAGAGGTGCTAGATGATCTAGCCTGTGAAGAGGCACTGGATGATGTCGCCTTTGAAGAGGTGCTAGATGATCTCGCCTGTGAAGAGGCACTGGATAATGTCGCCTTTGAAGAGGTGCTAGATGACCTCGCCTGCGAAGAGGCGTTGGATGATGTCACCTGCGAAGAGGCACTGGATGAACTTGCCTCTGAGGTGGCACTTGAGGATATCGCCTGTGAAGAGGGGTTGGATGATGTCACCTATGAAAAGTCACTGGATGAACTTGCCTCTGAGGTGGCACTTACTGATGTCACCTATGACGAGGCACTGGATGAACTTGCCTCTGAGGTGGCACTTAATGATGTCACCTATGACGAGGCACTGGATGAACTTGCCTCTGAGGTGGCACTTAATGATGTCACCTATGACGAGGCACTGGATGAACTTGCCTCTGAGGTAGCATCTAATGATGTAACCTGTGAAGAGACATTGGATGAACTTGCCTCTGAGGTGGCACTTGAGGATGTCGCCTGTGAAGAGGCACTGGATGATGTCGCCATTGAAGAGGTGCTAAATGATCTAGCCTGTGAAGAGGCGTTGGATGATGTCACCTATGAAAAGTCACTGGATGAACTTGCCTCTGAGGTGGCACTTAGGAATGTCACCTATGATGAGGCACTGGACAAACTTGCCTCTGAGGTAGCATTTAATGATGTAACCTGTGAAGAGGCACTGGATGAACTTGCCTCTGAGGTGTCACTTAAGGATGTCACCTATGATGAGGCACTGGACAAACTTGCCTCTGAGGTAGCATCTAATGATGTAACCTGTGAAGAGACATTGGATGAACTTGCCTCTGAGGTGGCACTTGAGGATGTCGCCTGTGAAAAGGCACTGGATGATGTCGCCTTTGAAGAGGTGCTAGATGATCTCGTCTGTGAAGAGGCGTTGGATGATGTCACCTGTGAAGAGGCACTGGATGAACTTGCCTCTGAGGTGGCACTTACTGATGTCACCTATGACGAGGCACTGGATGAACTTGCCTCTGAGGTGGCACTTAATGATGTCACCTATGACGAGGCACTGGATGAACTTGCCTCTGAGGTGGCACTTAATGATGTCACCTATGACGAGGCACTGGATGAACTTGCCTCTGAGGTGGCACTTAATGATGTCACCTATGACGAGGCACTGGATGAACTTGCCTCTGAGGTGGCACTTAATGATGTCACCTATGACGAGGCACTGGATGAACTTGCCTCTAAGGTGGCACTTAATGATGTCACCTATGAAGAGACACTGGACAAACTTGCCTCTGAGGTAGCATTTAATAATATGTAACCTGTGAAGAGCCACTGGATGAACTTGCCTCTGAGGTGGCACTTAAGGATGTCACCTATGAAGAGGCACTGGATGATCTCGCCTGTGAAGAGGCACTGGATGAACTTGCCTCTGAGGTAGCATTTAATGATGTAACCTTTGAAGAGACACTGGATGAACTTGCCTCTGAGGTGGCACTTGAGGATGTCGCCTGTGAAGAGGCACTGGATGATGTCGCCATTGGAGAGGTGCTAGATGATCTAGCCTGTGAAGAGGCACTGGATGATGTCGCCTTTGAAGAGGTGCTAGATGATCTCGCCTGTGAAGAGGCACTGGATAATGTCGCCTTTGAAGAGGTGCTAGATGACCTCGCCTGCGAAGAGGCGTTGGATGATGTAACCTGTGCAGAGGCACTGGATGAACTTGCCTCCGAGGTGGCACTTAAGGATGTCGCCTGTGAAGAGGCACTGGATGATGTCACCTTTAAAGAGGTGCTAGATAATCTCGCCTGTGAAGAGGCACTGGATAATGTCGCCTTTGAAGAGGTGCTAGATGACCTCGCCTGCGAAGAGGCGTTGGATGATGTCACCTGCGAAGAGGCACTGGATGAACTTGCCTCTGAGGTGGCACTTGAGGATATCGCCTGTGAAGAGGGGTTGGATGATGTCACCTATGAAAAGTCACTGGATGAACTTGCCTCTGAGGTGGCACTTACTGATGATGAGGCACTGAACTTGCCTCTGAGGTGGCACTTAATGATGTCACCTATGACGAGGCACTGGATGAACTTGCCTCTGAGGTGGCACTTAATGATGTCACCTATGACGAGGCACTGGATGAACTTGCCTCTGAGGTAGCATCACTAATGATGTAACCTGTGAACTGGATGATGACTTGCCTCTGAGGTGGCACTTGAGGATGTCGCCTTGAAGAGGCACTGGATGATCGCCATTGAAGAGGTGCTAAATGATCTAGCCTGTGAAGAGGGTTGGATGATGTCACCTATGAAAAGTCACTGGATGAACTTGCCTCTGAGGTGGCACTTAGGAATGTCACCTATGATGAGGCACTGGACAAACTTGCCTCTGAGGTAGCATTTAATGATGTAACCTGTGAAGAGGCACTGGATGAACTTGCCTCTGAGGTGTCACTTAAGGATGTCACCTATGATGAGGCACTGGACAAACTTGCCTCTGAGGTAGCATCTAATGATGTAACCTGTGAAGAGACATTGGATGAACTTGCCTCTGAGGTGGCACTTGAGGATGTCGCCTGTGAAAAGGCACTGGATGATGTCGCCTTTGAAGAGGTGCTAGATGATCTCGTCTGTGAAGAGGCGTTGGATGATGTCACCTGTGAAGAGGCACTGGATGAACTTGCCTCTGAGGTGGCACTTACTGATGTCACCTATGACGAGGCACTGGATGAACTTGCCTCTGAGGTGGCACTTAATGATGTCACCTATGACGAGGCACTGGATGAACTTGCCTCTGAGGTGGCATTTAATGATGTAACCTTTGAAGAGACACTGGATGAACTTGCCTCTGAGGTGGCACTTGAGGATGTCGCCTGTGAAGAGGCACTGGATGATGTCGCCATTGGAGAGGTGCTAGATGATCTAGCCTGTGAAGAGGCACTGGATGATGAAAAGTCACTGGATGAACTTGCCTCTGAGGTGGCACTTATATAGGAATGTCACCTATGATGAGGCACTGGACAAACTTGCCTCTGAGGTAGCATTTAATGATGTAACCTGTGAAGAGGCACTGGATGAACTTGCCTCTGAGGTGTCACTTAAGGATGTCACCTATGATGAGGCACTGGACAAACTTGCCTCTGAGGTAGCATCTAATGATGTAACCTGTGAAGAGACATTGGATGAACTTGCCTCTGAGGTGGCACTTGAGGATGTCGCCTGTGAAGAGGCACTGGATGATGTCGCCATTGAAGAGGTGCTAAATGATCTAGCCTGTGAAGAGGCGTTGGATGATGTCACCTATGAAAAGTCACTGGATGAACTTGCCTCTGAGGTGGCACTTAGGAATGTCACCTATGATGAGGCACTGGACAAACTTGCCTCTGAGGTAGCATCTAATGATGTAACCTGTGAAGAGACATTGGATGAACTTGCCTCTGAGGTAGCATTTAATGATGTAACCTGTGAAGAGGCACTGGATGAACTTGCCTCTGAGGTGGCACTTACGGATGTCGCCTGTGAAGAGGCACTGGACAAACTTGCCTTTGAAGAGGTGCTAGATGATATCGCCTGCTGTGATGTATTGGATGGTGTCGCCTGTGAAGAGGCACTGGATGAGCTTGCCTTTCAGGTGAGTAGTTGGTTTAAATTCAAACCCCCACTCCAGGCACTCCGTCCGTCCCTTTTTTCTGCCCTGATGACGTCGCAGCCGATGTATTCGTTTCCTTAGGGACTGGAGCAGTAGCTCCGCTCTGTGATTGGTCGGGTCTAGCGCCTGTTTCTTTTCTTTGTGTTTTAAGCCAAGCCTTTCATTTCTATGTTATAGGCCTACAGTTAGCCGAAGTAGGTCTATGTTTTAGGCTTCTTCCAGTCTTTTTAAAATCCCGAATAGTTTTACACAACTATGCGTGTAACATGGACCACATTTTCCATTTAAAGAAATTCCTACAAATTGCCTGAGCAACTAAGACAACTTTCACAATGTCGCAATAATTCTTAAACTCAACCTACATAATGCGGTACTAACAAATTTTTACTTAGGCTTAGGAAGTCGGAGAAAAACGGTTTTCCCTTAGTCACTAGTGGGTCCATAATAGAAGCCCTTCCCCTACACGGAAATTTGAATGTACGCGACGGTTCGCGCCATTGCGATGCAGCACCACCTACTGAAATGTAATGAGTCCAGTTTATTGCGACCTTCATAACGTATAGGCTTTTAGCAGCGCTACCTATAGAAACGAAATGAGTCTAATTAGCGTTTGAAAAAAATTGACTTCAGGATTTCGTGACATTTTTCTTCTATTATATTATAAATAATACTTCACTAGATCTTGACGAGTTCTAGCCGTCCCTAAATTTTTTTCTAAGAATATTTGTTTTATTCTTCAGCGACCATATTGTGTATCTCGGGGCTAAAAATAATAATAAAGTTTAGACATATATATACAAGCCTCGTGGCCTGTCCGCATCACTTGTAGCCTATGACCTGGGTGTATATTTTAATGACTTGTACTGGATTCTTGTTTCTGTAGTAAGCGTAAGTTGCATCGTGTTTACCTAACGACATTCAGTCCGACGACAATTCGCACGTTGTCTAGAACTGTCGTCTGGTTTCAGCCTTTAAGTGCACTGAACACGGTTGAACTCGGATCCACTGAAGGGCATTGAAGAATAAAAGGGTTCACGTCGTCGACATCTCTCCGTCACGCGGATTAGCAAGCGAGCGTGTCAACAAATCGACGACGGACACGTTTGATGTGCCCTCTTGACATTAATGTCTGTATAGCCAGCAGACACTAATGCATCCATGGGAGAACGGTCCTGGATAAGAACTGTTGATATTTGGACACCTTTATTAAAGTCCCCTTCTGGTCTCAAGAGATGAATGCACTTGCCACTGAATTTATAATGAACCTTTCGAAAATAATGTCTGGAAATAGTGGAAGCTAATGTAGCCACGACACGTTATGAGTCATTGTGGTTTACGCGCAGATAAGGCTAAGAAGGCTAAATTAATCAATACTGTAGTTATAGTAATGTAAATTTGGCTCCTCTTTTATGTTATAGGGGTCTCGCTGTTGCTAAGACGCTTGCTAATACAGCGATACGCCGATACCCAGCCTTGTGAAATACGCATAAAGTCACGGTATAGTAGCATATATAGGCCTACTGTCTAACGGCAGACGCCAATGTTGTAGGAACTCTGTTAGACATCAGCTGCTTAGCAATAGAGCACAGTCATTTTCAGAAGCGTATACCCCAGGAAATAATTTTGGAAGGTTTACAATTTCGGGGAAGGTTTTCCATTGTACATGGTCGCAAAGTAGAACAAAATAATTTTAAAAATTCGGCAATTATTTATTTTGGGTTTTGAACCCGTAAAACACCCCTAAAATATATACGTCCATTGTCATTTTGGTCCATTTGCAAGACTAACTCTGTTGTCTTTCGCATTATTAGACAAAACATTTTTCGACAGACGATAGTGAATGCGCTTCGACACCTGGTCCAGACAGTTCATGCCTGCGAGCGGTCTAGCCACACCAGCTTCTGATTTTAGTACACACGAATTTTAACAGCGTGTATACAGCCGTGTAGTCTTTTCAATTCGTTGTTGAATTGGAGCAAACAGCGACTGATCTGCCGCCAAAGTAGCTCTTATAAATTCGGATATTTAAGAGCTCCGTTTCTTCACAGCTTTTTCTGGCCCGATTGGTTGAGAATATTATTCTTACTGTTGCCAGCAGAGTCGCTGTTGTAGCCTATGTTATATGAGACTTACGGCAACTGTTTCTGTTATGGCAATTGTAAGAGGTTCAAGATTTTTTCACAGAAACATTATTTTTGTCAACTGCACGCTTTTTTTATCACGAAGACGGTTGCAGGTTGAAATCTTAGAAGTCACCCAACTGAACGCTTGTCAAGTATATTTATAGTCGTGTATATTGAAGCAGTTGGAAGGCAACCGTTATCAGCTGAATGCTTCTCAATCACAGAGACTGCTGCTTATTGAAGTATTGGAAGACATCAATTGTTTTTGTTGCCAGCGACTGACAAAGCCTCAAATCATGGCTTTCAGTTTTCTGCTGTGCACAAGTAGCAGCAAGAAACCAACACCTGCGAAGAAGCTGAGGGAAGCTGAAGGCAATTGGAAATTTGATTCTACTCTTAAGGTACTTATCCATTGTTCTTGTTCAGTTTTCAGTTAAGTAAGGTAATGTAAAATAATCTGAATTATTGCGATACGATGTAAGGCGATGTGATGTGATGCTATGTAACGCAATGTGATTTAGCACTGTTTCTGGCTATCAGGCTCATTTATCAAGAGCTATCCTAAAACATCTGTTACGTCTTTTTCTGTCTGTTGAGAGGGACACTACATTAATGTAGGCCTATACTTAATGTAATTTCATGTCGTATACAAGTATACCGGGTGTGAATAAGGCCGAGCGTAAGCTGTAAATAGGGCCTATATTGTTAATAAGTCAAGTTTATGAGTAAGGTCAGGATGCAAATAAGGCAGTGGTCACTAGGCAACACTCCGAGGAATATGTGGCGGCCTGCGAGAGCTTTTAAGAAATAGCGTTGTTTAATTAAAGTAGGCCTACGCTATAGACTTGTGAGCTGTATAAATGACCAGTTTCCTTTCTGGAACAATGTCTAATTACGTCAATGATGACTTTTCTTCAGAGAATTGTTTTCCTGTCTTTTCCGGTCTTTTCGTAAACTTAGTTACGTCTACGAGTGTATTAATAATAGAGTTGGTTATTTAGTAATTAACTTAATTAGTAAATTGGTAACATGCAGTTAGTTATCCACAAATTAAGCAATCGACACCTTTGGATGATTTTAACCCTATAGATGTTGGTCGAATGCAAAATGCGAGAACACTGCTTAATTTAAACAACGTAATTTAAATTGTGGGCTCGATCAATAAATTTATATCGTTAGCCTACCTGTTAAGAACAGGCCACAAGGATTATAGAATTAATAAACAATGATTTTACTTAATAGGCCTTTCCGAATTGTGTAGGCTAGTAGGTTGACGCTTAAGGTGATTCGTTCGCTTCAATTTTTCTGATATTTCAGTGAGTTACTTTATTAATTAAGTTTAATAATGAATTCTTCAGTGTACCCTTCCAATGCCCTATGACGTTGCTGATCAAAGACTTTGCGCCTGGCCGTCGCTTTAAGCCTGTAGTAATAGCCTGAGTTAAAGAGTTTGAGCGCCTTTATGGAAACTCGCAGCTGAAATTAAGGACTCTCGTACGTACATGTAAGAAAGTAAATAAGTATATTCTTTATTTGATCAGCTGACAAAGACACAATCTGGTGCGCATACATATTAGGTAAACAATTAATACAAATACAACAGGGAGGGGAGGGTAATGGTAACACTGGCACGAAGAGCAGAAGATCAACACGGCTTCTCTGACTACCCTCTCAAAGGTCGACTCAGCCTTTCATTCGCCAAATGGCGTTGGTAAATTGAGCAGTAGGACGTGATGGGCGCCTTGCATGGCTGACAAACAGTTAAATTCAACTCCTGTAGGCTAATAACTCGTGATCATCCGTTGATACAATGAATTGTAATCATACTGCGGTGTGTCAGTTTGAAATAAAAAGATTGTTCATTGTTGATGTTAACATTCTGGACCGTTAGCGAAGTTGTTTCAAATGATATCAATTGAGCGGTGCAGAAGATAGAAAAACGTCGTCCGTGCCCCATTAAAAGGCAAAGACATGGGGCAAAAGGGGTCGACACGCGTTGTCTTAGATGTGGAACTTAGAAGCGTGTGCTTGTTCTGCATGAAAATGAACCCAGCAGTCTTGGCATTGCGTGGCTTGTGATAAATATAGTGCATTTGTGGCAGTGGGCGAATACAGCATAAACAAATCAAAGTATGTGTTAAGAATATATATATACATCATAGTGTATACATATGCTATATATAGGCTATAGGGTGTCCAAAAAATAGCAAAGTCGTAATATATCAAAGGCCAAACTCTACAAAGTTTCGTTTATCTAAACTGATAAAATCTATAAATTTACAGCTGGATTGAACATGATTTAGAGCAGCGGTTTTCAAACTTTATTTTTATTGTACCACCAGATAAAAAAATCGAATGCTTGGCGCACCACCAGCAAAGGTCATATGAAAAGCAGCAGGCGAGTGCGAAGTCCCCTTGCAGTTAATTATCAGAGGCAACATCGTCAGTTCTCCTGCAGGGTATGCATGGGGCGGATATTGGAATCGTAGGTAGACACATATAAAAATTAATATATAATTTTAAGAATGTAATCATATCAACAAAAAAGAAAATCACAGAATATAGCTAATCAAAGAAAGATGGGCATTAACACATAGAAAATTTAAAGAAAAAGAAGCGAATTGTGAACATTAATAGCTAATCAAAGAAAGATGGTCATAAAGTAATAGAAAATTAATTTTTTTGGCATTTTTTCGTACCACTTAGCGACATCTGGCGTACGACCAGTGGTGTGCGTACCGCCGTTTGAAAACCGCTGATTTATAGGTCCCCAAAGCTTTTTCAATTCTCGTACACCCTGCATGCCTCGCCCTGTGGGAAATGTTACTCTCGATAGCAGTTATGGAGCGATCTCCGCTAAACCGACAGATTTAGGACCCAACCTGTTGGGTTAGATCGCGAAACGGTCTGAATACCGATAAAAGGAAAAGAAGAAGATGAACCAAACCCGGAGAGGGACACGTTAAGCAAGTATACGGTATGTGTAAAAAGAGGAAACTCTGCGGAATTTGTATCTTTTGAAAAATAAGTCTGTTTCATCGACGTTAAGGCTCAATGTGCTCCCCTCACCAACATGAAAGGCGCTAGGTTGTGTGAAGCTCGGAGAAGGACACATTAAACAGGACTATGCGCAACTAAAGAGTAAAGAGTATACGCTACGGAATTTATAAAACACACGTAACGTTCGAGAAGTTTCAGTGTACTTCCGGGTGAGTCATATTCTAAATATCTACACTTCTGGTTCAGATATGTTTCAACGAAACTGAGTTAGGGTTTGGACCCACTATTTTGCGAGGTCATGAGATATACTGATTCGAGATAGCGGAAAGATAAGAGGTTGGGTGAAACGCCGGGAACGATACGTCTGCATCACTGAGTGTGTGTCTGCCTGGAAATGCGTAATCTGTAGAGTGACCGTAGTGGGAAGTGAACTGTGAACATAAAGGTTTGCGTAAAGAAACGGATAACGGTATACAGAATGCTACCTCAATAGTGCCGTTAAGGATAGCGAGTCTGTTATGTACAAAGAGTCAAAACCAACTGGTCAGTGCATTCCCCGGAAAAGGCACAACCATACCGTTCGCTGTCCAATTTAAAAAACCTGTTCAGCCGATCCAATTTCAGGGTTTGGGGCCGGTTCGAGGCCACTTTGTTGCGAGGTCGCGAGATGAACTTATATTTCAGATAAGAGATTTTTGAACTGGGAAAGGATGCCCGCCGTTCAACTGGCAGAATACAAACGGATTGCATGGATTCCAAGCTAAAGACCAAGAGAGTTCCCTCTCATACGTGACCATGCAGGTAGGAGATTCACTCCTATACTGAGCGAAGAAATTAATGAATAAGTCAAAGTCCGGACTGGGTTATTCAAGAATATAAGAAGGAATCCATATGCATGGTCGATACCGACTTCGTTACAATGTTTGTCACAACAAAACATTTAAGAGAACTGACTGAAGTGCGGAGTCGGCCTCGTATTGGTCTGAATGAAGGTCTGTGTAAAATAAACGAAAGATATACATTATAGAGAGAGCAGTCTCTGTCAGAGTACCGTAAAGACCCTTACCGGTACCTTACGAAGTAGAATTTATTAACTGTATTGGTCGAGAGCTGCCAACACAAACCCCTGATAAGAGAACGTATACTCCATATGTTGTGTTGCATGATAGATATATACGATGTGCCTCGTACGTGTGAGGCCAAAAGTCCTACACACGGAAATGGAGTGAGATACGTTTAATGGTGGGAAGATGCGTTGCCCAATATTTTATGTTTGCCTAGGGCAAAAAAACTCGGGAGACTTATCTTACGACTTCCTCGACTCAGAAACTCAAAGAACGACTCCTATCATATACTATATTTGCGGTAGTTCAGGAATGACGAAATGTGATATAATGATGCCCGTAGTAAAAAATGCAGACAGAAAGAGAACAACTGTTTCCGGTAAAGGAACATATCCTGTTGTGAGAAAGATCATCCTCAATAGCAATTAAGGGCAGTGATGTGCGTGACTCCGAGCATAGAACTGGATTAGGATAACTCTGCTCACGAAGTCATGTCTGGACCCCGTTCGCCAGTCGCCATACAACTTTACTTGTCCGTTAAACTTTCTTTTATATATAATATATATATATTTCTCATATATATTATTTCTATATATATATATATATATATATATATATATATATATATGTTATATATATATAAGAATTGTTACAATCTATATATAGACTATATAAAGTATTCACCGTGCTGTATACATCTTCTTATTTCTCTTCCGTCAGTTTCCCGACGATGAGGCCCTTATGAAGCCTCTCCATTGTTCTCTATTCTGTACTATGCTGCCGATCTTCGTTATGTCTGTACCCCTCTTCTGTAGGTCTTCTTGGATGTTGTCCATCCAGGTCTTCCGTTGCCTTCCCCTGCTCCTCTCTCCCTCCACGTGACCGTGTAGCGCCGCATTGGGCAGTCTCTCTCCCGCCATCCGTCTCACGTGTCCGTACCATCCAAGTCTTCGTCTCCCAATTCTCTCTATCACCGTCTCCTCCGCTCCGAGGTCTTTTCTTGTTTGATCATTCCTTATTTTGTCTCTCCTGCTTCTACCCATGATTCTCCTCAACCACCCCATTTCTGCCACCAATAGTCTTCTCTCATCCTCTTTCCTCAGGCACCAGCACTCCGATCCGTATAGTAATACTGGTTCCACCAGGGTATAGTAGAGTTTCATCTTGGTCCTGATTGAGAGGCTTTTCGTTTTCCACATTTTGTTGAGTCCTCCAAAGGCCGCACAAGCCAGCCCGATTCTTCGTTTGATGTCCTCTTCGCATCGTCCATCCTCCGTCATCATGCCTCCCAGATATACAAACTTTGTAACCTGTTCCAGTGTCTCTCCCCCTATTGTCACTCTTAGGTCTTCATGTTGTTTCCCGATGATCATCGTTTTTGTTTTCGCCTCGTTGATCTTGAGTCCCATTCTCCTGCTAGTTCTGTCTACTCTGTTCGTCAGGTCCTGTAGTTCCTCTCGGGTATTGGCCATCAGATCGATGTCGTCGGCAAATCTAAGATTGTTCAACTTGTATAGTCCTAAATGACAATCGAAAACAAGTTTTTGGCGTCAAAAGTTATGGCGACCACCGCGGCATCTCTCGATCTCTCGCTCTGGTTAAGGCGGCCTATATAGCTTGAAAAGAGGTGGTGACATTATGGCCACTGATGTATGAGCTGTAAATATAGCATACAGGGCGTTGATGGTCCCAAGAAAGTGATTAGTAGTAGTTTCAGTTTAACGACACTGTGTGATAACAAAGATCATTAGCGTCGCCCTCCTCCTTTATCCAGGCTTGGGACTGGCACTGTCAGAGTACAAACAGTGGCGGAGTTAGGAATTGAATAAGACCAGCTTGTTAATGAGGCCATGGTGTGAATAAGGACGGAATTAGGTCAATATGGCCTGGGGTATATAGGTTTGGTCCACCATTTACGCAGTCAGTTTTAGATTTCTCATCGAATGCACTTGGCCATAAGCTTGACCTCTTCATCCTTCTGACCACATTACTCTGGCTTGCCACAGGTGTGTCCTTTATTGCCCAACACGGCAAGCATAATTACCTAATCGCTTTATCTCTTTGCAGCGCCATCTCCTGGCTTTGTGAAACATTTTCAGCCAGCTGGAACATAAACAACCAAACTCGCATCGGGTAGAGTAGCAAGAAAGCGTAACGCCGTGAAACCTACTCCGTTATGGCACCAGGTGCTATAGTCCTCTCCGTGGCGGAGGGATGTCACTCCTCTGATTTATTTGAGTCGGGCAGTCCTTATTAGAAATAGCGACTGAGGCGCCGTGGCAAAACCCGTCAGACGACCAATTAGGCAAGTCGGCCAGGACTTCAACAAGGCCGCCTTTCGACATGGTGCCTCGGGTGATGTTAACCTTTCGTGGTAGCCTGAATCAGGTTGGCCTCGTCTATCTCTGACAAAACATTGGCGGATCCAGGAGTTCAGAGAAAGGGACTAGTAAGAGAGGCCGCCACCAACTTCGCCCATTTTACGTTTGATAGAGCTAGACAAACTGTGAAAGTCATCTTGAAGACCTTTCTTATACATTAGGCCTACAGCTGAAATTTTGAAATACCCTTTTGCAAAATTGAAGCCGGGAAATCTAAACCGTGCTTGAAGAAATAAGAACTCATACCCTCTGCCAGTCCTAGTATGTCTCCTATCACCCCGGCTCACCTGATCCTATACCTCCCAATTCTCAACCTAAACGTCACCCACCTTAACATCTGCTGTGCCCCTTGGATCCTCTGGAAACCGGACTACTCTTTTGGACAACCCAACTGACAATAGACACAGCGCTCGTGAGTAAGCTGGTGCCCTGCGCTTGGCTTTAGATTGGCGCTTTAGAAGTGTGGAGATTACGATTACGATACGATTACGAAATAACGTTCGAGTAAATTTCGAGTTAACTTCTTATGAACTCCGACCGTACTCCAATCAGTGGTAGAACACACCCTGCTCATCAGCTGCAGAGCCTTTGTTGCCCTTTTGGCCGCGCGATGCGCTGCTGTCCAATGCGGGGTTTTGATCTGAGCTGATTTACACGGCCCGTCAAAGCGGTTTACCGAAATCTAGCGATCGAGGTAACACGAGACCTGTATGAAAACTGTCGGCGTGTTTTGTTTACGACCGAGAGATGGCAGGACAATAACAGTATAAAAAATGACCGAGTTGGTCTAACTGTTCCATTCGTTGAAAGACTGCTTTCGACTGTTTTAATGAAACACGATGCGGTACCATCGACACGCAGTATAAACATACCTAACGAATTTAGTTGATGGATTGTGTATGCATGCAATCATGCGTATATGCATGTATGCATATGTATATGTATGTATCTGGATATTTATATAGCGCAGTTTTAACCTGCCTAAGGCGAGCATTTGCAAAAAGTTTCTTACTTGGCCTCAATAATATCTTATAGGCCTTTGATGTGATTGATCACAGCCTCTTACGTCTTTCATCTTACTCGATGAAAAGACTTTCAACTTGGTTCGTCTTTACTTACACTGTTCGGCTTCGGATAAAATCCTATCTCTCATCCAATTGGTCTTTCTCATGTAAAGCCTCTGAAGCCTCATTTCAATCATGTACTCTCACCGATCTTCCCAGCTCGTGCCTCTTGTACATTCGTGACCTTTGCAGAAACCGCCCTTTGCTTGACTTGCATCTACTATCTAGGCGGAGACTAGGCCTTTGTCCACAGCCCATTTTGTCCATAGTCTACTGCAACTCACTATCTCTGAAAATGAACACTTCCCAAATAAACCGTCTTCAAGCTATAAAGCTCTCACTGCATGGTGCTGTTATAAACCCAAACGAACATCATCACACAACCTCTCAAATCACTCCAGCTGACTTAACTTACCTGCACGAATAGAATATGAAGTCCTATCACTTACATGCATCATGCCCTAATCCTTCCAACCCTGCTATCTTCGTCGGTAATTACGACCCAAGCACGCCATGCACTCAAGTGACTCAAGCCGCTCCTCTTCCGCTCTATTCACTTTTCCGCCCTTCCATTACTTCATCCCCAGAATTTGGACATCGCTTTGAATGAATCTTTATTTCACCAAACAATAGTAGCACAAAACAAGAACAAGAAAAAAAACCGAGAATATGAAAAACACGACATGCAGGACACTACACCCGCCTGTGTCGTTATGTACAGTAGGCTATACTACAGGTTTACGGCGTCACAAAGAGCTCGATCAGTTATGGTGTTTGATAAAACAAATAAATCTACAAATCTGACCAGAGCGTTGTCACTTGAGATACATTTATGTAGAAATCGCCGCCTTGTTGTTAACCATTGTAACAGTCTATACTCTATAATGTTATGTAAAACAGTGCAAGCACAAAATGCAGCCTCGATTCAACGCTACTGTATACGGCACATATTATGGAAAATTTTACATATTGCAGAGCTGTACGTGTAGGCCTACTATAAGGAGTTCAGTTAACTATTGGTAGGGCTGACCGCGTCCATTCCATAGAGAAGGCAACGTTTACAGTAGGCACTGACCAGATAATTATAGCAAAATAGGTTCACTAAATTTGTAGCATTTGCTATACAAGGAATTGAACGACCTATAAAACCTCACGCGTACCGGTATTTAATGCAGACTAATTTTAAATGACTCGGCTGCAGCCAGAAAATAACCCAGCTATTTAAGCTCGTCAGTTTAACTAATCTCTACTCATTTGACACTGAGTCACTAATGTTCTTACACGTATTACGGAGCAGTTATCAAACCTAACAACATGGGATTAAGTTACATTTAGCTTCATATAATACTATATAGCTCCACGGAACAAATGTCAGCCATAGCTCAATTGGCGATCACACATATATGCTGAGATTAAAATAAGGTTATCTGCATACATGACGCACCCCAAGTAGACCTACTCCTCCCCAATGCTGCACCCATGACTGGATCGACTTAGCTTTTCAATTAGGTAGATAACGTATACAGCGAACAGAACTGGAGACAGAACAGCACCCTGCCTAGCTCCACAGGTCAAAGTTATCATGTCTTATAATTTATAACTCCATCTGTTCTGCCCCTTTGGAAGAAACTCCAGCCATGGAATTAGACCTACGACTGATTGTATCTGAATATGGAACTTACCACAACTGCATCTGTTACAATCTCTGCTCAATTCTTTTACTGGAAACTGCAAGCACTCCTCTTCCAAATATCTATCCTGAATCATCCCTTTCCTTTTCCTCTTCCGCCGTTCCGATTCTAACATCATCCGCCATAGTCGTCTGACTATCTGGCAGTCCAACCTTGGATCTTGACATGGAAACGAAACTGACCTTGTCTGCCTATGGATTTTGGTTTGACTGAGGGCTGTAGAACACTTGAGATTACGATTGTGATTATCGAAAGGGGCTTATCGTATGTATTGTATTGTATATTGTATCGTTAGACTAGATGACGCACAGTTCTTTAAGAACAACAATCTAATCTAATCGAACGGATTCTATAACACCTTTAAACGAAGGGTGTTGGGGGTATAGGTTCGCCTCTGAAAAGGCCAATCGGCTGGAGAGAGGAACTTGGAGATATTAAAAAGGATTAAAGTGCCAACTTCTTGCCCCTGTTGTGTTTGTGTTGGGTGGATTTTGAACCATCTTGCCATACAGGGCAGGGCCGCCTATGTAAACAAATTTATCGGGAGTAATGAAGGCCCTGCTCTGCTTCGAATTATAACTGACACGTTTATGTCGTGGAATTAAATGGTCAATTAGAGAAGGTGGAAAGGCATGGAATGGGAGGAACGAAGAGACTGACAGAGACGGAGACAGACGGACAGGCAGACAGACAGACAGTGATACAGACTATGACAGATGCATACAAGCAGACGAACAGACTGGCAGAAGCACATCGGTGAAAGCAGAGATGAGAATAAGAAATGTAGGCAGACAGAGAGCTCCAACGACAGAAAGACAGACAAACAGACAGACAGAGACATCTACAGAGGGAGGTTAATTGGGCGGAAAGGGGAGGGGAGGGCCGAGGGGATCAACATTCCAGTGTGGATTAGACAAGGTCCAGTCTCCCGCTGGGAAATCTAATGACACATTATTTTAGTAACTTAATTCATTCCTCCCAGGTACAGCGTTGGAGGGAGCCAGAGAACGAAGATGGAGGAAAACAGTGGGATATGTTCCATTACCAGCAGCTCCAGTGGATAGAAACAGACGAGAGGTAGGGATAGACCGAGACATTCTACGATGTTTTAGAAGACAGGTCTTCCCTAAGTTCTTCATGCTTCAGAAGTTCAGAGGATCGTTTAAGAGATGATTGGGTGTACAGCGATGTGCGATTGTAAAATGTCAATTCTTGTATTCGCTAATTTTTATAATAGTGCCCCTTCAAATAAAAAATATGCACCTAAGAAATGGCCGACTCCATAGGCGCCAACTCCTTGGGAGCCTTGGGTGCCAATGCACCCAGAGAGAACGTTCAGCATGGGTGCCTGGCACCCAGTAGAATTCCGACCTTAAATTCAAATTTTTACATTATATTCCAGTAATCTCACAACTTGAGAAGCAGTACAGCACAAATACCAAACACTGCATGATCTCACAATAATTAATCGTTCAAGCAATGTCTTTGAAGACAGTTATCGACAACTATTCCAGTCTCTTGCAGTTCCTTGATGAATTGTCTGAATCTGGCAAAACTGAAGCAGGTGACAAAGCAAGCGGCTTGTGCGACAATGTCTACAGTTTGTCACTTTCTCCTGCGTCTGATGTACAAAGTTCTTTCACGAGCTGAGACCGTCTCCACAAGCATATACAGACATGACCTCGACCAGCTTCATTTCATGATGCTTTAAATGTCTTTCGTGAATCAGGACAAGACATGTTTAAACTGTCAGAACTCTTAGCAGAACTAGTTAAGCTCTTCTTCTTATCTCTGTAGGTTTTGGTCACAACATGCACAGCTGGGCTGAGCGGTCATTCTCAGCCCTTCGTAGACTGAAAACATATCTCAGGTCTACCATAACACAGGAATGACTTAACCACATTGCAATCCTACATGTCCACAAAACCTTTAGAAAGAACTGAATTTAGACACAATTGCTAACGATTTTATCTAAATCTAACGCTGAAGTGTTAGGCGCAATAATTTCACATGTAATAAATACACTCCACTAATTGTCTTCTTCACAAGCAGTAATGAACTATGCACTGCATGAATATCATTTGCCATCATTCTTTTTTTCATAGCTTTTAATAGCCTGTAGACCAATTAAAGCAGTAACAGCTTGCTAACTGTAAAAAATTTGCAACTGTCCTGTATAAGACAGGCTATATACAATACATACACTAATTTGAAACATGTAGCCTATAGGCTATTGTAAGCAGTAAGGTTGCACAATAATGTCGTTCACCGTCACGTGAGTTTCAAATACTTTGTCCAACAACGTAACTCTTGACAAGAAAACAATTTTCTTTTCCCAAACTGCACTAAAAGTCACCTATGGCAATGTAGAATATAAAAATGTTCCCGGGGACTGTGGTAGAAACCAGGCAGTGTCACCCATAGACGAAACCAAAAGTCGGCGCCTATGGCCGACTCTAATGGTAATCAAATCTGAACTGCCAGCTCAGAACCTCAGTCCAAGATTTCTGTTCCGCCACAGCTCTCTAGCGATTTAGGTCATCAAGTGAGTATACATTGAACGTACGCTATGGATGAAAAGATCAAGCAGCGATGGTTGATAGGCTGGCCGTCCGCTCTTGTACGCCAAGGCTAAGACATTATATACGTTGGCAACATTTCACATTCGTGGCTGCCCCTTGGTGTGGCACGGTGGCCGACTGGTTAGAGCGGTTGACCTGTGCCGAGAGTACGGGTTCGACCCTCGTCCGGGTGGTTTAAATATGTATGGACCTTGAGCAAGTCCTTCGTGCACAATTCCTCTGCAGTATAATTGCTTCTGCGCCGCCGAGGCGTGTGCATTTCTGAGCTTGGGCCACCTTAGGAAGAAGGGCGATAACAAAGGCAATTGTTATGTATTGTATTGTATTGTATAGTTCAACCAAAGACCCCTATATTATCATTATCCTCGTCGCCACGTCATCGGTTCCTGACAGCAGTCAATTGACGGCGATGGGTACGAATGAATGACCCCATCCTTTCTGTAATTTGTCAATTGTCAAGTCCAGTGCTCGTCTCATGTTTAGTTCAAGTATTGTTATGGCTTCGTTCATATTGTCTGTTCTGAGCAGTCTTTGTGTTGATTCCTTCGCATCTCTTTCCAAGGCTTAACACATTGATTCTGTTCATGTGTGATCTAACATTCTAGCCTCTATGTACGATGCCCCATAATTAATTCTCGAGCCAGAAGGAAACTTTTATAAATCTGTAGAGTCAACCCCCGAAGTATAAGTTCATAGGACAAGGTCTGTTGCAAGGGTCCAAAGAATGATTCTGTTTGATAGCCGAGCTATCCAAATTCCCAGCCCCAATTATTTATAGGCTTCGGAAGGCAAACGTGACAGCTGACACGCGGGAGGGGGGAACTGAAGGGCTATCGAACCTTTGGGCTGATAAAGGTTAATTGAGGCTGTTGAGTGCTCCATCTGGATTGACAGAAAAGTTTTGGAAAAGGCTAATTGGCCTAGTTAAGTGCGTGATGACAGAGCCTAAGATGGGAAGGGTCAGGTAAATTTAGGTCAGGTAAGATTAGGTAAAATACCGTAAAATAAGGTGAGGTGAGGTCAATTTTGGTGAGGTAAGAGTAATAGTTGTAAAGTTATGTAAGGTAAGGTAAGTTTAGGTTAGGTCAGGTGTATTCAGGGAAATTTAGGACTTTAAGATCATTTGGGTCAACGCAGGCAACGTGTGTGAGTAGAAATCTGTTTAGGGTCGCTATATAAATTGTCGTAATAAATGAAGCAAAGTACTACGTAAAAGTAGGTTCAGGTAGGTAAGGTAAGGGCGTGTAGGTAAGGTAAGGTAAGATTAGGTAAAGTAAGGTAGGGTCACTAGGGTGAGGTGAGGTAAGATAAGGTACTTATGTATGTATGTATGTAGGCCTATGTATGTATGTATGTAATATTCATGTATGTATGTAATATGTATGTATGTATGTATGTATGTATGTATGTATGTATGTATGTATGTATGTGTGTATGTGTGTATGTATGTATGTATGTATGTATGTATGCATGCATGTATGTATGTATGTATGTATGTATGTATGCATGCATGTATGTATGTATGTATGTATGTATGTATGCATGTATGTATGTATGTATGTGTGTATGTATGTATGTATGTATGTATGTATGTATGTATGTATGTATGTATGTATGTATGTATGTATGTATGTATGTATGTATGTATGTATGTATGTATGTATGTATGTATGTATGTATGTATGTATGTATGTATGTATGTATGTATGTATGTATGTATGTATGTATGTATGTATGTATGTATGTATGTATGTATGTATGTATGCATGTATGTATGTATGTATGTATGTATGTATGTATGTATGTATGTATGTATGTATGTATGTATGCATGTATGTATGTATGTATGTATGTATGTATGTATGTATGTATGTATGTCATATGCATGTATGTATGTAATATGTATGTATGTATGTATGTATGTATGTATGTATGTATGTATGTATGTATGTATGTATGTATGTATGTATGTATGTATGTATGTATGTATGTATGTATGTATGTATGTATGTATGTATGTATGCATACATGTATGTATGTTAGTATGCATGTATGTATGTATGCATGTATGTATGTATGCATGTATGTATGTATGTATGCATGTATGTATGTGTGTAACTGTGTATGTATGTAAGAAGACACTGAATATATCGCCTTTTTAATTACCTCTCAAGGCGATGGAAGTAGGCTGAGGTAAACTAAGGTAGGGTCAGGTAAGATAAAGAGCGTATGCTAAGTATTAACTTAATTCAGTGCGCACCCTTTCAGTCGAGAGGTTGTGGGATTAATTTTGGACGGGTCAGTGAATTAGCCAGTAACCATACGCCCTAGCCACAGTTAGCCAATGCCTGACATGGCTGGTAGCCGAGGTGTCAGTCCAGAGCTGACATGTATGTATGTATGTATGTGTATGTATGTGTATGTATGTGTATGTATGTGTATGTATGTGTATGTATGTGTATGTATGTGTGTATGTATGCATGTATGTATGTGTATGTATGTGTATGTATGTGTATGTATGTGTGTGTATGTATGTATGTATGTATGTATGTATGTATGTATGTATGTATGTATGTGTGTATGTATGTATGTATGTATGTATGTATGCATGTATGCATGTGTGTGTATGTATGTATGGCTAACCATGGACCTTGGGCTAACAGAGGCTGCCACTTGACGGAGTGATTCAGTGCTCGTATTCCGCAGGGGAGGGAGGGAGGAGGAGTAGAGGGGAAATGCCAGGTTTGTGGGTGGCAGCGTCCGAGCGTCCGTCCATCCAGCAGTAGTTATGGCGTCTGTCGGGTGGGATTTCCCAGTGCCTGGTATTTCGTTCCGTCCTTATGGTTGTATTAAGCGTTGATTCATTCATTCATTTAATTCATTTAAGATATTTATATAGCGCCCCTCCAAGATTCCTATTCAGAGGCGCTCCCGACTACAGCGCGGACACTGAATCGGAGTTTCACGCCGAAGCGCATGAGCAATTGCGAGTGAAGGACTTGCCCAGGGTCCCTACGCGGTGGCTTGAGGTGTATTCGAACCCGCAACCCTCCGGCTGCAAGGCAGTGAAGGCAACGAAACATACCTCTACACCACCGCGCCCCTCGATTGCGAGGTGCTCTTACCGGTCGCCTGTGCTCGTGTGCATTTGCAGGAATCCAGAGTGTCCTAGAAGATGAAATCAAGGCAACCTCGATTGTTACCCGTTAGTATCAAATGTTTGCGATTCACTGTCTACATGAGCCTCAGAAGTGTGGGAGGGGGGGAACAAGAAATATTTGAGATTTGTAAATCCCCCACCGCGTTGTACATCGATTTTGTATATGGGGGACTGAGTTGGCCCAAATGAAACTTCAACTTGATTTGATGTTCGCAATTGATTAACTTCACTGTGCAAGTGTGCATGCCAGCATCGCATCCACAGCGCCAAGAGTTCAGCCACAGTGTCTGGCTCAAGCAGACATCAGTTTCAGGAGCGCATCTGATCGAGTAGTATGTATACACGCACACAGTCAGAGGTGAGTCTGTAGTGTGTACGTCTGGGTTAGGAGTGAGGAGAAAGAGTTGTTACAGCGGCCAGGGGCTTGGCTATCCATCCATCCCATCCATCTATCCATGCACTCATCCATCCATGCTCCCAGAACCGTGTGCGTGTGCAATTCCCTTCAGTCTATAGTACGACCGCCGATGATGCAAAAGTTGTTGCGGCCTCTCTCGCTGCTCGCTCGTTCGCTTGCGGCCTTTATCTCGGAGCGAAGAGAGGTCTGGTGGTGGTGGCCTGGCTGCAGTGAATAGCCTGACAGATAGGAGTCGAATGTAGCCAGGCCATCTACAGGTACTCTGCCGCAGTCTCCAGAAACGATAAGTTCGCCTGTGTATAGAGGCCTCGTTCTCGCTGACTCAATGCCAGCGTCATCGCCGACGGACAGAAGGTTTCGCATCTGGCAAAACGTTCAACGTTCAAACGTTCGGGTGTTGAAATAAATTGAACGGCTTCTAAACGTCTTATTAGTTCCCCACTGTCGGTTATTTTCCACGGTTAGCCTATTGGTGCTCTGGCTGTTTCTCTGGATTATCTTTTACGTTTACAATGCGATCCGACCGATTTTTCTGTGTTGCTAAGTAAGTATTTGTAGTCGTGATAGTATCTAATCTAATCTTTATGTGATTATCTAACTTTACTTTGTCCTGTCTTATTTTCCTTTGCCATTGACAGGTTAAAGGCGCTGCATGAATGTGAAGATTTGCATGTTCTTACATGTACGTACACGTACTTTAACAATACCTTATGCCTACTTCATCTCAATTTCATCGGTCTCATTTTACTTTATTTTACCTTGCTTAATACTTGCTCTTACCTTATGGGGTGCTGGAGAATGCATGTATGGGGTGCTCGATAGTGTTGTTGCTAGCGCGCTGGACGGTCAATCTAGAGGTTGGGGGTTAAAATCTCCGCAAAGGGCAGAAAATTTGGTTCGAGATTTCTGTTCCTCAGCACCCCCTAGCCAACTCCGCTAAAATGAGTACACTGACCGTACACTGTCGGTGGGAAGATGAGACGGTGAGGGAGAGGATTGGCCACCTGCCCTCATATGCCGAGGCTAAGAAAATGAAGTCGCTAACACTTCATACCCATGACTGCCTCATGGGTTAGCTTAGGGGAATTCTCTTCTTCATCTTCTATTTATTACGCCTTACTTTGACTTCAATTCACCTTACTTACGTTACCTCACCTTACCTTGCGTTGCTTTTCTTACCTTATCTGACCTTTTCTTCCTTCACTTTGTCTTACGTTAACTTGCCAAATTGTACTTTTCATGTATATGACGATGTTTATTGGACTTCGTGGGTCCTATATCAACGTATACGAATAGACTCTGCAATTGTCTACACAGGTCATTTCAGGGCTTTCCGAGTGCGATAAATGACCTCCATGCTGAACTGTGTGAACTCATCATTGGTACTGTTATCAGGCCTTAATTATAAATATTGAAGCATCCCATTAAATATGGTCATTAGGATTCATATTCAATATGCCTATTAGCAGAGTACAACCAGCCTGCTCAAAGGCATTCTCGTTGTACCCTTCCCTACCAAGTCCTGAAACAATGTGACCGTTGCTCCGTATCCAGGATACTCTTCGGCCGCAGTGACCTTCCTTAGTACAATGTGACTCGTGTTATTGGAGGGGGGAATCTGATATCTCGTCGTGGGTTAACCTCTGACCCTGGAACACCCATAAAGAAAATAGGTCATATAAGGTCATATAATCCTACCATTGGTCCAACACCTGCACATCTATCCGCAGTGGCGGAGCTAAAGCAGGTCAAACCAGCGCAAATGCCCTGGTAAAAAGCCTTTGCCCTGGTCGTTGCCCTGCCACAAGTCACAATTTTTGCCCTGCGCTGGCCATAAATCGCCCCCTGCGCTGGTTACTTGTATGACTGCCCTGGCTATGCCCTGGCTACAAACAAAGCATAGCGCCGTCTCTGCCTATTCGGGACTTAATAGGGATACTTTCGTTTAATTTTGTTGAGTCTTAACATGTATACGCAATAGGAGCAGTTAAAAGGCTTATTGAATATGTATCCGAATGGCCTTATTTAATGTGATACTTGAACATACTTTAATATTTATACTTAAGGTATGATAACTGAACCAATATTGAGTTCACACAGTTCTGTAAATATAAATGTTAACGCGTTTCTAATGCTTCCGTATATATCTTGAATTTAAAGCTATTTAAACATAAGTTACGCCAATGGATAATTCATCAGAACGATTAGTTGGGTTCTAATACCCCATTCTGTTTGTGATTTTCTTAGTTAAGGTTTAATACTTTGTACTAGTACGTTAATAATTGTACATGTACTAGATACCATTCTGTTTGTGTTTTTCTTAGTTAAAGTTTAATAAGCTTACTTTGTACGAGTACGTTAATAATTGTACATGTACTAGATACTTATTATATGATTGCACTGTATAAAGTAACTTCTGTTAACCATCTAGCAACAGACTATGTATATAGGTGGCCCTAACCAGCGGGACTCTGGTCCCTTCTGGGTTCCCTTTTGCGACCAACAGATCTTTGTTCTTTGTAGCCTACAACGAAATGTTACTTTGTCAATGTTTGGAACAATAAATTGATGGTTATGGTTATGATGGTTATATGGCCTCGACCCCGCTGATTTTTCAATCACCACCGCTGCCCATTTGAATGGACGCCACGCCATTTACGGTCCCCTTGCAAAGACCGTACTATATATCCCGAGATTTAAATCTCTTAAATAAGCCAGCACAGGGAAGCGAACCGCGATCCATCCGCATGCTCTCTTTCACAGAGGCGCATGAGACTCGCAGCCTATGTTCTTACCAATGTGGCTAACTGGGCCAGTGCCAATAAGGTCATTTATCGCACTCGGAAAACCCTGAAATGACCTTAAATGACCTGTGTGGACAATTGCCAATTTTGTCATCGCAAGTACAAATGGCACTCAAGAATAAATTCAATGTTGTATTATTGTGCATTGTAGCTAGACAATAAACTTAACTTCTGTGTCAGATGAGGTATTTAATTTAGCCAAAAGTAGTATTTCATCTAAGGTATTTCATCTAAGGTATTTCATCTAAGGTATTTCATTCGTCTGTAAGAGATCTCAAGGGTATCCGTGACGACGAATTGGTTATTAATAATTGTCCTATTTGTACCAGCGAAGATATAGTATCCTGTGGGCATTACATTTCGCCACTCTTTGTAGCGACCACCACCACCCAAGCTCTCGGCCCCACCACCCTCCAATCACGACCGAACCCCCTTTTTATCCATCTAGTTTAACTTGCGGGAATCTTGATTGATTGCTTGCTTGCTTGCTCCTATTTGTACCAGCGAAGATATAGTATCCTGTGGGCATTACATTTCGCCACTCTTTGTAGCGACCACCACCACCCAAGCTCTCGGCCCCAAGTACATGTGCTTGAGCCACAGGCTAAAAAGTCAAATCTTGCGACGACTAGTTCGATCACTTACAATCATTCAATCGTCGTGAAACTTGGCAGACAGACTCGCCCTCGCACACACTTCATTCTATCAAAATTTCAGCTCCCCCAAAAAGGCTAGCTTATAGAATCGGGGACTCAACTTTTCGAATCGGGGAATCCTATTTTCCGACACGCAGCGTTGTGATTGGCCAGCGTTGCCATTGGCTGCAACAGAAACGGGTGCGGTGCTTGATTAAGCGGACGCTATGTTGTAAAATGCTATATATTTGTAGAGGTAACTGCTTAATATGACGGATTATAGGATACTAGATGGATATAGTAAAAACTTTGTTTTTACGGGCTGTATTTTATTATCCATCTAGTTTAACTTGCGGGAATCTTGCTTGTCCGTTTGAGCCACAGGCTAAATAGTCAAATCTTGCGACGACTAGTTCGATCACTTACAATCATTCAATCGTCGTGAAACTTGGCATATAGACTCGCCCTCGCACACACTTCATTCTATCAAAATTTCAGCTCCCCAAAAAGGCTAGCTTATAGAATCGGGGACTCAACTTTTCGAATCGGGGAATCCCCTTTTCCGATACGCAGCGTTGTGATTGGCCAGCGTTGTGATTGGCTGCAACAATAATGGGCGCGCTGCCTCGTTAAGCGTGCTATGTTGTAAAATGAACGCGGACTATTTTCAGAGTACACGTTATAGGATACTAGATGGATATAGTAAAAACTTTGTTTTTACGGGCTGTATTTTATTATCCATCTAGTTTAACTTGCGGGAATCTTGCTTGATTGCTTGCTTGCTTGCTTGATTGCTTGATTGAGCCACAGGCTAAAAAGTCAAATCTTGCGACGACTAGTTCGATCACTTACAATCATTCAATCGTCGTGAAACTTGGCAGATAGACTCGCCCTCGCACACACTTCATTCTATCAAAATTTCAGCTCCCCAAAAAGGCTAGCTTATAGAATCGGGGACTCAACTTTTCGAATCAGGGAATCCCCTTTTCCGATACGGAGCGTTGTGATTGGCCAGCGTTGCCATTGGCCGCAACAGATACGGGTGCGCTGCCTCATTAAACGGACGCTATGTTGTAAAATGAACGCGGACTATATATTTGTAGAGGTAACTGCTTCATAAGACGCATTATAGGATACTAGATGGATATAGTAAAAAACTTTTGTTTTTACGGGCTGTATTTTATTATAATATGATTCTAATCGTCATTCCTTTCTCCTCTGGCCATTAAAGTTGCCCGTTTCGTGGTCGAAGAAGCGAGGGGTAGTCAGTGAAGAAGGGTGGGGTAGACAGTGATTGCACCGCACGTCAATTATGGTCTGGGCCACATAGCCACATAGCCATTATGATGTTATTAGGCTTTTAAAGAGTCGTTTAGAGACCGAATGTGACCAGCCTCTGGCTAGATGCGTGAGGTCGAAGTTGCCAGCTCTTCATAGGACTCGGCGGCTAACCCCCTCTGCCATCACGCTACTGCTGCAGTGGTCTCGTCTCAACGAGTTTGGCAGAGGACGATGTGCTTAATTAACGTAGACGCTATCGGCCATGCTGTAGGTAGGCTGTGTCTAGTTACGTTTATGCGTGTGTGTGTGTGTGTGTGTGTGTGTGTGTGTAGGTGCATATGTGTGGTTATGTAGGTGTATATATGTGTATATGTGTGTGTGTGTGTGTGTGTGTGTGTGTGTGTAGGTGTATGTGTATATATAGGTGTATAGATATGTGTGTGTGTGTGTGTGTGTGTGTGTGAGGTGTGTGTGTCGTGTGTGTGTGTGTGTGTGTGTGTGTGTGTGTGTGTGTGTGTGTGTGATAATGTTTGCATGCATCTGGACATTTGTATAGCGCCTTTCAGCGCCTTTCAAAGGCGCAGGACAAAATATTTATATCAGGTGCGTCTTAAGATTAGCTGAAAAGGTTTTTGTGGTTTTGTTGTTTGTTTGTGCATGTGGTTTTCGAATGTGCCTGCTAGTTCGTTTGTTGGCAGGAATGTAGATGACTGGATATAGATAGATTGAGGGATGCGATAGATACATAGAAAAAAGCAGAGAGAGAGAGAGAGACAGACAGACAGAGAGACAGAGAGAGAGAATCACTGAGACACAGAGACAATGAAACAGAAGATAGCAGAGAGGGAGAAACGCAAAGACCGAAGAGAGGGAGAGATAGGTAGAAACAGAGAAAGATAGAGAGATTATAGATATAGATAAGAGACAGACAGACAGGGAGAGAGAATATCTTACCTCGTGATGTTATCTTGCCTTTCGAAACGAGTTTGGTCAAAAGGCGCCGCATAAATGTGCTTCATTCCAATACATTTCATTACAATAGTTTACAAAACGCCCAAACTGCTGACATCAAAGAACTCATGATTATTATGATGATGATGATGATGATGATGATGATGATGATGATGATGATGATGATGTCCATTTGTCACTGGTGCCCCCAACCCGGTTGGTTGGAACGAAAAGTCTGGTGGTGGTGGTGGTGGGGTGGTGGTGGCTGCCACACAGAAGATACGCTGATGGATCGGGTAAAGGTCAGTGCGTGCGCTATCACCAAAACAGTTGATAACCGCAACGGGTGACAGGACATTATCCACTGCAGTCCTTGGTGATTCGAAGTGGTAATGATGATAGTAGAGATTTGTACTGATGGCCTGGTGTTCCGTAATGGGTGGCTAATTAGTTTTTTATATAATGATGCTATCGGAACAGTGGAACTTGCCGATGCAATGGTTGTCAGTGGAAATTCTGCTACTTTTACATTTTGGCTTATGGTTGCATAGTTTCCAAATTCCGTTTGCGAAATCAATAGTTCAATCAATCATTCGATCAACCTAATACCTTACCTCTAACTTTTGATCCCTTGTCCATTTGTCACTGCGGGATACTTCATTTCGACATCTCCTTCCCCAGGTTAAGGCGTGGACTCCGATGTTTAATGGAACGAAAAGTCTGCTGGAACCACCAGCAGGGAGAACTTGCTCCCTGGAGACTCAGACCTAGGCCTCCATGGCTAGCCAAACAGAAGCTAGGTCGCGCTTATCTGGGTAGGTGTAAAGGTGCCAATGCGTGCGCTACCACCAAAACTATTGATACCAGCAATGGGTGACAGGACATTATCCACTGCAGTCCTTCGTTGAAGTGGTAATTCGAGGTAGTAGCTGTCAGACACTACAATGCCTGGTGTTTCGTAATGGGTGGCTATTTAGTTTTTTAGATATAGATGATGCTATCGGAACATTGGGACTTGCCGATGCAATGCCTAATATACCTTTGTCAGTGGAAATGCTGCTATAGTACTTTACATTTCGACGAATGATTGCATAGTTTCCAAATCCCGTTTGCGAGATCAATAGTTGTTTATAAATAGATTGAAATATTGTTTTATTTCTACCACATTGCTAAAGTCTCCTACTATAAAAAAGTTTGTGAGATGCAATAATTCAATTTATATTATACACAAAGTGTGTTTTTATGTTTCAATCTCCTATTTTGATTATGGTAATATTGTCTGGGCCTCAAACTATTCTACTAGGTTGAAATGTCTTCTGGTTCTGCAGAAAAAAGCTATTAGAATTATTGCAAGAGATCCTTTTAATGCCCACACGGCATACAGATACAGAGAATATAATATTATGAACTTTGAAAATATAAATCGCTATCAACTGGGTAATTTCATGTATAAATTTGTCAATAACTTGCTGCCTGATTCATTTTCAAACTATTTTACGAAGGTAGTAGAGATGCATGGTCATTGTACAAGATCTTCTTCTGGTGGTTTATATGTCATATATGCACGCACTAATTATCGTAGATTTTCAATTTGTTGTAGTGGTCCAAAAATTTGGAATGCAGTACCGATGAGTATTCGGAATGCACCCACATACACCCAATTTAAGAAGCTGTGGAATAGTTACTTGAAGGATTAACCATACTTCATTTAACACTGTTTCATCGAATTGTTTAGATATTGATCTTCTTAGTAAATTGCAATGTTATTATTTAGTTAAGAACATTATTGAGTTGAACCTTTCTTTCTTACATAGGCTATTGATCTTCTTAGTAAATTGCAATGTTATTATTTAGTTAAGAACATTATTGAGTTGAACCTTTCTTTCTTTCAACTGACTAACCAGCCATAAATGATTATTGTTAAAAGGGGTGACCCTAATTAAGCGGGGCTTGTGCCCCTTTTGGGTCTTCCCTGTTCCCTAGCCAATGCACTGATAATATGTAATAGTCAAGTTATAATTGTTGTTAATTGTTATATGCATTGTGCTTCTGGAAATAAAAAGTTGTCAGTTGTCAATTAGTTGTCAAAAGCAATACAGTATTTGAACTTTTATTTTGGATTAGTAGTAGTAGTAGTAGTAGTAGTAGTGGTAGTAATAGAAGTGGTAGTATAGGCCAACAGTAGTACGATTAATAATAGAAGTTAATTATACTATTTTATACCGTAATTTCATGTTATTATATTTGTAGGTAAATGATAAAGAGATCTGTACTGGCTCCCAGGACAAAGCAACTGACATAGTTTCTTTGGGACCGGTCGAGATGCGAAGAAAAACCAGACCAGAACCACCGGACGTTGCCAGCGTCCAGAGGAAAGTGACGTCGTTTCCATTGAAGGTCTCTATTGCAACTCAGACCAACGAGTTTCATGCCATGACGGACAAGAGTCATGTCATGACGGACGGGTGTCGTGTGTTGGCGCAGGAGTGTTATGACATGAGAAGCCTGTCGCCAGTGGAATATCCTGGAGTTAGGTGAGTGTTTTAGATTAACAATAGAATGCATTTTTATAAGCCTTGTTGTACAGTCAACTTAGCCAGATTTACAAGTAATTTTGATTGCTTGAATCTGAGGTGCTTACTACACTAAGCTATTCTCCACTACACGAGGTTACAATTTATTATTCTGCACTATATAATACTAATAATAATTATTACACTATAATGAACACTTTGATGAAGCAACGATCAACGGACACTTGGACTTCGCACCAGGACAGTGTTCGGTTGTGGGTCATTCTCGGTGCCTGGCATCTCCGAAGCGCTTGGCACCTATTGCCCGTTTATGGGCCTTCAGTTAGTCTCTTCATAGCATTTAGGTTCAAACTTGTTTCTCTTGTGTGGGTCAATTTGCTTGCCCATGATGGACAAAAATTTTTTTTTCCTGACGATTCAGAATTCGATCGGGATTATCCAATGGATTGTATTTTTTAATTACAGCTTCACAGCAGACACAGCTACTATATAGACGGGTCCCTAGAGCAAGCTCCCGACCAAATTAAACAGTAGGATTATCAGGCACCTTATCCCACTGTAGATCGGACGTATATATAGAAGATTATTAGTCTATTAGACATATTTTCTTTTCGGTCTGTACAAAGTTGCGGCTTGTCAACTAATGTTTCAATAAAGTTATAATATACATTGCAATTTATTACATTATGTTACCACATTACACTACATTACGCTGTATTCTCCACTGCACGCTGTGCACTACACTGCTCTGCTCTGCACTGCCATCTACACTCTGTACAATTACAGTATAAGACCTACATAAGTTTTAAGGCGTATAACCTATGTCACATGTAATTTGCATTACCGGACTAGAGCCAAAACTGTGTTTTTATGTTTAAATCTTTAAACGGTATTAGTTGAAGTTCGTCAGCTGTGGTTTGGTAATAAAACCCTTGGAGTTTGGCTGTGGGAAAAGTCATGGGGGGGTGGGATTTTCGAAAATGGAGTAGAGTGAGACAGACGACCATCCCCTGTGATCTGACACTAATAGCTCGGCCGGTGTCAGTGGCATAATTCGGTTTGGCGGACGTGTCGGGTTACTGAGTCCTTTGCCCCTCTGACCGATTTTGTTTCAGTTGCTATTATTGAATAAGAAGAAGAGGCTGAGCAAGAGTAGGAGGAGGGGAGCAGGAGGAGGAGGAAGAGGAGGAGAAAGAGGAGGAGGAGGAAGAGGAGGAGAAAGAGGAGGAGGAGGAGGAGGAGGAGGAGAGTTGTGTATGGGATGAAAACTTTGCCCGTATTTGGACCATCGGCGATGCTGTAGGCATAAAACTTGTGAGAGAATAGATGAACGATGATGGCGGCGGTGGCCCAGATTTCGTGTCTCTGTGCGCCGGTGTGATGCTAAATATTGCCCGGTGGTGAAGATGTGTCCGAAAAATGTTGTCATTGGTTCACGTGACTGGTGGCGTCTGATAAATGCAAATGTGAACGTTTTTCTATAGCGACCGTATAATATTATGGCCTCGACCCTGCTCGCCCGTTTGAATGGACGCCATGCCATTTAAGGTCCCCGTGCAAGGACCGTGCTAGCCCGAGATTTAAATCGCTGAAATAAGCCAGCATCGGGAAGCGAACCGAAGAAGAGGCTGAGGACAACCCCTCTGATTAGACGCAGCGCTCGTGAATAAGCTGGTGCCCTGCGCTTGGCTTTCAGTGGCGCTTTAGAAGTTTGGAGATTACGATTACGATTACGCGATCCGCATGCTCTCTTTCACAGAGGCGCATGAGACGAGCAGTCTACGCTCTAACCGAGCTGAACTATTTAGGCCTATTGCAATATGAAATCTTGTCCGAGAAAGACATTAAGTACATAGGACAATCATTCCAATATACCAAAGATACAAACTGTAAGTATGTATGGAAATCCGGTAGCACCAAAATATTATAGGAGTCTTAGAGTATTTCATAACTAGCTCCGCATTAATATAGAAATAGAGTAGTCAGTATAAATAAGTCAGTAGTAATTTTACGTGATGTAAAACAAGCCATGCGATCCAAGGGAACAACATCACGTGGAATCTATTTTTAAATATTGAATTCGCATTAACGCTGCCGCACCCACAACTGAATTCGTCAAAATATTGACAAAAGTAATTACCCGACTGCTAAAAGTTTTTGGGCTTCTTGGTTTCTCTCACAAAAATATTGTTTCGCATGTCATTTTGATATTAAGTTATAACGATACTTAAACGTTAATATGATACTTCAAATGACGTCGTATAATTGCCCAGACCATTGGTCCGGCAATCATTTAGGCCTAAACCGGACAATATCTTGCGCATGTCGTACTATATGCTGTCGTGGTAACGGAAGAGGGCTGAGTCGGACACATCTCCACCCTGTACACTATGTCGCACCACACCGACTCCCTTCGTTTACAAAACGCTGGTTGAAAGGGAAAATAAACACATAAGCTCTTCTGGAAAACGTCAACTGCATTTGCGGCCGTAGGACGTCGTCTTTATACGCCCTGTTATTTGATGTTAGCTCAAATTAAGAAGGCGAGGAAGAAAAGAGTAACAGAAGGATGAGAAGTACAAAAGGAGGGACGAAAAAGAAGAGGAGGAAGAGCAGTAAGAGCAGAAGGAGTAAAAAGAGAAAGGTCAAGGGTATGAGAGTAACAAAAGAACTAGGGGAAGAGTAGGAGGAGAAGTAGGCCTAGCAGAAGTAGGAATAGGAGGTGTGGATGGGGTGGTTTAGGGAGGCTAAAGACCGGAGGTGCCTTACCTAACCCTACATAAACTTACTTCAAAAAATTATCTGTAAGTAACCTTAGCCTACCTTACCTGAGTGTAGGACATTATCCCCCCTGGACAAAATTCCCCCAATTTTGCTTAGGTCATAATCCCCCGGACATAATCTCAGTGCAATTAGCCGAGCTATTTCTGCATGTCATTGAAAAACCTTAATTGCCCTGTTTTTGTTCGCTATCTCAATCAGATGTAGGCCTAAACTTAAGACTTGTTAGTGTCATTCAGTTCGAAAGTTAAGACTTGTTAGTGTCAATCGGTTATTCAGTTATAAAGTGAAGACTTGTTAGTGTCATTTAGGTTTAAAGTTAATACGTGTTAATGTCGTTCAGTTGTAAGAAGAATAAGAATTAGTTTCATCAACCAATCGAAATTCCATTAAGGCCAACAATTATTTTCGTAATTTTGCTGCTGCTGGTAACAATTTTGTGCAGACTAGTATAATAAACTTCTCCAGTGGAATCAAAGAATATTATACGATTATATCGTAGCCTGGGGGATTATGTCCTAGTTTTGGGGATGTAATGTTTTCGCTCCCGGGACTCTATGAGCTACCACAGGGCGATTATGTCCAGAGGGAATAATGTCCGTTCCCTCTTACCTTCTACTCTATCTAACTTGTCCTAGTCGTATAAAATGTCTGCTTTGTTGTGTTTTCATTTGCGTTGTGCAGCGACAGACTGGACCGGACGTCTTCGTCGTGTTGTTCCTGCCCTGAATGTCTTCTGTCGTTACCTACCTCAGACTTAGGACTTGAAGATGCCGCTGACTGCGACCTCTTTGTTTTTGAGGACGACTTTGAACGCCTCTCGCAAGCCGAGTATCAGGTCGGTGAGTGTGTGTGTGTGTGTGTGTGTGTGTTTGTGTGTGTGTGTGTGTGTGTGTGTTGTGTGTGTGTGTGTGTGTGTGTGTGTGTGTGTGTGTGTGTGTGTGTGTGTGTGTGTGTGTGTGTGTGTGTGTGTGTAGGTGTGCGTGTGTGTGCGTGCGTGCGTGTGTGTTTGTGTGTGAATCTGATCATGAGTTACGGGAATATAAAGTCTGGATGGAACGCTGGAGGGGAAATATGGAAAGACGGAACTATGGAAGGACAGAAGATAAAAATTTGAAATTAAGGTAGGAACTTCGGAGAACTTTGGAAAGAATAAACTTGGAAAGAGGAATGAAGAAAGAAGATATGACTGAAAGAAGGTGAGATGTTAGGAAGCAAGGAAGTGAAAAGAAACGAAGCTAAAAGAATGGATGGATTGTTGGCTGGCTGGCTGGCTGGATGGATGAATGGATGGATGGATGGATTGATGCAATGTAATGAATATAACGGAAAGAATTCAGTGGAAGAAAGGAAGGACGGAAGAAAAGAAGGAAGATCGGAATGTAGAAAGGAAGGAAGGAAGGAAAGAAAGAAGTCCGGAAGGAAGGAAGGAAAGACAGAAGGAAGGAAAGAAGGAATGAAGGAAGGAAGGAAAGAAAGAAGAAAGACTGATGGCAGGAAGGAAAGAAGGAAGGAAAGAAGGAAGGACAGAAGGAAGAAAGGAATGAAAGAACGTTAAGGCGGAAAGAAGTTAAAAGAAAAGGACGTTAAGTACGAAAGGAAGGATTGAACAGATGAGCGAAAGAACGAAGTTAAGAAGGAGGGGTGGAAAAGGAGAAATCCGGCGGCAGGCGTTGCGTGGTTGATGGAATGCATCATCCATGGATGGCACCTGTGCCTTACAGGTCATCAACTGCTGCTGAGGCAGATGAGCCGAACAACATTATCCGCTTCAGTGAATAATCTGTGCAGTGCAGAAACAGTCAACATCTGAACAACATTAACGAGAACGCCAGCACCCTATGTCTGTCTCTGTCTGTCTGTCTATGTGTAGGTCTGTGTGTCTATCGGCCTATATGTATGACTGTCTGTTTGTCTATCCGTCTCCTTGTTTGCCTGATTGGCTGGCTGTCTGTCTATATATGTGAGTCTCTCTGTTCTGTTATTCTCTCTTCTCTGCCATATGTTGCAATGAGTCTGCCCATCTGTCTGAATGAGTCAGTCTGTCTGTGTATCTGTCTGTCTGTTTTCTTATTCAAGGCATCTGATTCTCTGTGAATCAGATAGACAGGATCGTCCATATATCTGCTCTTGTTTTGTTTCTTTGTTTGTATGTCTTTTTGTCTGCTGAGGATATTGTAAAGATGACTGATGATGCATTGAGGTAACTCGCATAATTCTTAAAGACAGCAGTTATATGAGGATCAGAAACTCTTTACAAACATGTAAACACTATATTGACGTTGGCCTTGCTTTACCTCAGCTTGCTCAGTGGTTCTGGTGTTTGACCATGAACGCAGAGCTCAAAAGTTCGATAATGTGCCATGATAGGCATTACAAAGTTTTACAGATGAAAGCAGCAATGCTAAACTGGAAGCACCATACACTGTTTGCCAGTTGAGAATAAAATCCAGTTCAAACCCTGTCCTACAGTCCACGCATATTATTACGTATTACATCTAAACCATCCGACTTCTCTGTACTCACTGCTCGCCTCTCAGGTGAACGAACAGCTGTTGCACTTGATCAACTAATAGGCAACTCTGACGCTCGTTGCGTCTTGTGAAAGGACAGAGTTGAATGCTCAGTTAGTGACTGGTGGAATTTACAGCATAGTTATGTGCGTTTACCAGTTCTTTGACGTCATTCAGGTCTAAACTGAAGACTCGTCTATTTCAACTTACTTGCACGCCATAGCCTCAGCTTATGCTTCCCTGGCTTGTTGCTTGTTTGTTTCAACTTGATTACACTCCACTCCTCTTACACCTGGCACTGGAACGAACAGAAGAGTTTGTCTATTGCGGACTTGATTTGATATAGCGCCGGTGAATAAGCTGGTCTCCCTGACGTGGCTTTTGTGGGCGCTGAGAAATTTTCGAAGATTTACATTACATTACCCCGGTACATTACTTGACACAGCCTCACTTCATATTTCCCTGCCTTGGTAGTTCGTTTTCACTGGACTTCTCCAATGGATTGAGAATTTTGGCAATTTCACACACGGCCACGATCTATTCATGCCTGTGCATTATATAGTGGCGCTATATAAATCATCACATTACATTCGATTGCATAAACTAAAGTTAGAGCTAGTAGTTTCTGTTTAAAGAAGCTGTGTTTATAACGAAGATAATCAGAGTCAGCTGCTGTCGGCCTCGTCCTTTTTCCGAACTTGGGATTGGCATCACCCGAGTACGGCAGTAGCAGAGTCCAGCTGGAAATTTAAACCGCCTAACATTTGTATAGCCTACCACCTCTACCGGAATAACTGTTATTCTCACTGTTTTCTCAGCATGTGAACCTTGTAGCAGATCTGCATGCTGTTGTTCGTATGTGACGCTTTTATAAATTGTTTTGTCTATCTCAGGATGACGATGATGGTGTTGGTGATGCTGACCAGTTCATTGACTTTTGTTTTGAGGAGACCTCCCGTTATCTGGACGAGATCAGTGGTTCAAAGGAGAGACCTCGGGATCTCTGTCTTGAACTGCCGCCGCTCTTCTCTCCAACTGCTTCAGTAAGCATACCAAAAATACATATACATATATTATATAATATATATATAATATATATAATATATAAGCACATATAATATATATATATAATATATATATATATATATATATATATACATCTCTGGTACCTAACGCAGCTGAACTTGGCCGTGTCCACAATGTGGTGACACCCTGCACAATGCTCTGTCCAAGTGACTCAGGTCTTCCTCCATACTGTCACAGAGTGCCTAAATTTAAAGCCTTCTCCGCGACTCTATAGCCCAAGTATTTCCTAGGTTATTTTCCAATCCCTCATGAGGGGCTTGTTCATGGTGGGTCAGCGCTTCTTCGGACAGAGACAGAGACCGGAACCATCGCTGTTCCCCTCCTGATTAGGAGATTATTCACATGGTTCGAGTATAGGAATGAGGGATTGGAAAATAACCTAGGAAATACTTGGACTGTGGCATCACATATCGAAAGTATCCAGTTTCTTGCTTAGGGCCTCTGTGCCGGACCGTCTCTTGCAACTGTAGAGAAGTACTGGCAGCAGAACAGTCTATTCTCTATAGATATGTAGTTTAGCTTTCGAATCAGTTGCAGAGTGTCAGATGTTTTCATCCAGGAAGACCACGCAGGAGGATCTGGCGATAGCAATTTGGTGCTTGATCACGCTGGAACCGCTGAGCATTGTACTTTGTATGGCTGCAGGCGGGGTTTAGTAAAGGTTTTTCAACAATCTCCAACTCATTGCCTGCAGCCGTTGACAGTGACTGGCCAGATTGGTAATTCAACGTAGTCTGAATCTTCGTCTTATCCCAGTTGATCTCCAAACCACAAGTTTTGGCCTTCCTGCCCATAATTCCAGCAACAAAAGTAATTCCTCTACCATTTCCGACATGCATGCATACATTGAATGCATACATACTCTGCATAATCTAGGCATGTGAAGGTCTCCTGTCCAATAGAGACGTTTATTCTACAATTAGTCTATACACATTACACATGCATACATGTATGCATACATACATATATACACATACATACAAACATACATGTACATACACCATACATGAACACATACACACATACGAACATGCATACATACATACACACACATACATACAAACATACATGCATCATACATAAACACATACACACATACAAGCATGCATGCATACATACATACATACACACATACAAACATGCATGCATGCACACATACATATACACATGCAAACATACATATAATAATGTAGCCCACTGTAGCAGTTACCTGACCCTACTGTTGCTTTACTCCAATGTATACAAAAACGTAAACTAACCAATGCATAACGTAAACAAAAACAGACCTTCCTCCTCCTGCTCCTCCTCTCCCTGTCCAACGCCTTCCCTCCTCCATCGCCAGGGACTTCTACGCGTTGTCTCTCGTTGCTCGGCCTTTCCTGTGGCATGCGTGAGATGTTCCACAGACCGATGGCAGCTGGCATTCCTGAAAGCCAGTCAGGACTGACAGCTGACACCTTGACGTCTCACTACCGCTCTCGCCGGCGCCTGACACTTCGCGGACGCCCGGGGAGTGGGGGTACGGGTAGGGGAGACTCAGGGCCGGTTAGACAGTCGATGATGATCCCAGTGGCACGTCATGTACCCTGACGTTCGACCTCCCGACATTCTGACACTTGTGTGTTTAGCCAGAGGTGCGGGTAATGGCATGGGTACCGGGAGGCGGGCTTTGTCGAGTGCTGTCAATCAAACCAGTTACCCTCAGTCGGCCGTCGAAGCCCCCTAAATGGGGTTGCGGGGGCGGGTTAGTACGCTGTTAGAAATAGGTGGCAGGAGCTCGTAATAACGTGGCAGGAGCCGACGAGGGCCAGAGTAGGAGGCATCTGCGCTCGTCTGACCCGGCGATTAATGAATGATTCGCGGTCGACATCTGGAAAGGAGGGTAGCCCCCGAGTCCACTCGTCCGTCCGTCTGGAGCGGGCTGCCTGCCATAAAGCCCGAGGCGCGGATTGAATAACATAGCATAGAAGTGTTTACCGCGTTTTAAGGTCTGCGCTGTTTATTGCGCATTTCCTGGCCAAACGTCGAGAGCGGATTACGGCACGCGCTCCACCGTTGCGTCAGGATCACTCCTAGGGCAATCATATATATCGACATCACCCGAAGTCGGATTATTTTGCCAGAGCCTGTTTTACCTCCACCGACGACGACAGGGCTACTCCAGCCTTCATCGCCCTGCAATATCCTCATCGCTTCATTTGAATCTGACTTGGTAATCCGGCCACGGACAGGGAGTTCCCATTTGGATTATCCGGCTGACGTTTCGTTCCCTGTTGCGTTCCCTAATAATCAATAGATATCTTTCTTCAATCGCGACGGTGTCGACTTTCTCCGGATATGTCCGGGTGTTTCCGTTCCCCGTTGCGACGAGTCGCCCTGCTGGACTGCGTCGCCTCGCGAAAGACGGGATTTATATCGGGACTGTGTCTGACTTGTTACCAGGGAAAGATTGCGTCTGGGAATCGCCAGGACTCGGTGGATATGGCGCTCATCGAGACAGGTTCGAATCACAACGACAGCGGAATTGGTCGGACGACGGACGAAAGCGTAAAAGCAGACGACAGCTCTGAACAGGTGAGTAACTGTTAAGTGAATCGGTGGTTGAAGATGATTACTGATTAAGATAAAACAATAAGGATTGTCATTATTTATGTTGACGGTGATTAAGGTTAATGAGGATGATTGTAGATTAAACTCTGGGATCGTGATTGAGAATATTGAGTATGGTTGAGAATAATGACTGAGGAGGTGGATCGACCAAGGTTTAAGATGACGATGGAGAATAATGATTGAGTACAATCATTCCAGGATATTTGTCTGCTATATAACGCCATTTTGTGTGCGCTATATTTACATAGCAGTGATAGCACCATCATAAATAAATGGAGGATATGGATTGACGCATTTGGCAACCATGCGTTAAGTGCATGCAGTTACCCAGTCTTTCCGCTGCACGAATCGCCTCATACACAGTGGTGCAAACTTATTTCAGTCTTGAGAGCCACTGCCCTCTGTTAGTTTTCTCGTACTTTCAGCTAAGTGAAACAAAATCGAGAATCGATCTGCAAATGTAGACTTGGGCTCAACACCTGATCTTGAGATCTGTTTCGTCAGCAATGCTTAGACTTCCTTTGCCATGACAGCAATATTTATAGACGAGTAGGCCCTCGACCTACACTAATGTAGACACAATTTGCAGTTAATTTTTGAGAGAGAAGTATACACCAACGTAGTGTTTTGGCTACATTTTTGTAGTGCTGATATCTATTTCAGTGCAGCACCAAGACCTTGTTTATTTGATGTTCCACCCACATAGATGTACATGCATGTCTTCATATATTTGGTGCTGCATGTTCATCTGTTGTAGGCCTAATGTCTACATTTTGTTATGCTTCTTCTGCATTGTTGCAACTTAGTCAACTAAGTGTATACGTCTAGCAATAATGTTTACATATAATGAGTACGCTGCACGATAGTCTAGCACAGTCGACGCCTCTTGCGTGCGGGGCAGCCTTGAACATATGCACTTAGCCGACTTAGCCTAAATGTCTACATTTGTACAGCTGAAGTTCTAAGGGACTGCTCTTCTTCGTCTTCTGCTTCATTTACCAACGAATCCCATTTTCTACGTCCAACGAATTGTTGTGGTTTTCAAGGCAAATGGATTTAACATAATTGTTCCTTTGGAGGCATCATTTATGTCTCGACTGAAAAACCGACTTATCTCCGTAAGGCCATTAACAACAACTATATCCGCCGGATTTAAAATAACTACCTTGCTTCTTCCATTGATGGCTTACTCTTACCTACCAATGTATAATTATTTTACTAAGAACAAATCACCCATTGCAGTTTAGTGGCTAAATGACGAACTTTAATCAAAACGCAAGTGTTGTCATAATTCACATAAAGAACTGTCTAAAGAAACGAAATTGACATTCATTTAATTAAAATTTAGAAATGCACGTACCAAATTAAGCACGTAAATTCTAAACCAATGCAAACACGTGAAATAGTTCAGTCAGAAATTATTGCAGATGCGACAGTTTGAATTGCTGCTGTGTAATTTGAACTGCAGCTGCTGCTTTGTCATTTGAACTGATGTTTTGTAATTTGAGCAGCTGTTTTGTCATTTGAACTGCTGATTTCTTGTTTGAACGATTGCTGCATCAGTGTTTAATTTCAGAAGGGTTTTTATCTTAAATCTTTGTTTTTCATTGCAGGAGATGCTTGAGAACTATTTCCCAGCATACAGGCTCCATCATAGCAGTGGTGGAAATCTGTCATCATCAGCTTTGGGAGACTTTCCCCTGGAGACCACGATGCTTCTCAAGGACGTTGATGCCAACCGAAAAGGCACCTCAAACTTCTGTCAAGATCTGGGAGAGTTGAACCGAGACTTCGAGCAAATGCATCTGCAATGTCTGGCGACCACTCAAGCGCAACCAAACCCAAGGAGAGACGCCGTTCTTGGACTGGCCGAAAACCAGCAGAGCGGAACGTTCTTACCGCCACCGAAGCAGCGCATTGTCCCTCGCATGGGCACGAGGCGTGATTTCTGCAGACCGCCCCATGGGGTGACCACCGTAACCCCGACCCAACAACCCTTTCCACCGCCATTGCCAGAGTCGTTCGGGAATGACGATGAGGTCATTTGGGTCCGGAACACGCATGCTCAGACCAATCCTCCTGAGACGAACAATTTAATAAAGATGATTACCACGTATCAGCTGCCTTCGGTGAGAAGTTCTGAC
Organism: Aporrectodea caliginosa; assembly: GCA_020284085.1. NCBI lineage: Eukaryota > Metazoa > Annelida > Clitellata > Crassiclitellata > Lumbricidae > Aporrectodea > Aporrectodea caliginosa. The sequence continues at coordinate 1,331,161 of JACEVL010000839.1, forward strand.
GGCTTGCGGGGTTCAGACAGGAACGACCTGACCAGTGCTTACAACACAGGCAACAGCTGTTGCAGCACTCCCGTTTTACCACAGAAAGTGATAGCTCCATCCACATCCGAACAGAAACGCCCGTTGCCCGATGGTCCGCCGCTTCCCACTCCTCCCAGGAGGACCAGAGGCACCGAAGTAGATCCAGTTGCCGTTCCGAAGAGCACAAACATGGCATCGCAGACTGTGGACTGCAAACAGGTTTCTGAGACGATCCCCGAAGCGTGTCAGCTCAGGTCGCTGCAGAAACTCTATACACAGTACGTCGACGTCATGTACACGAACCACGCCAACCTCGAGCACACGATTATGGTCCAACAGAAACTGTTCAGCCAGCAGATACAACTCAACTCGCGGAAACGCGACAACGGGACCGAGTCAAAATCATCCGGGACGCAGCAGGTCCCACACCGTATTCCAGTTCCCTCTGCGACCACCGATCGCTGCTGTCCAGAGGACCATAATACTCCAATGGAATGGGTCGTCAAGCGGCGATCCGACGGTTCCAGGTACATCGCTCGTCGACCTCTTCGGAGTCAGATCATGAAGGACCGAGCGCAGAGACTTGCCCAGGAAAGGTCGGGCGTGACGACGGACGACGATGCGGCGAGCGAGATGAAACTCGGTCGCTACTGGAGCCGCGACAAGCGGAAAGTCCACCTGGAGAAGGCACGCTTCCACCGGCAGCAGAAGGAACTTCTCCAGAGGCAGAAGATGGAGACAGTCCGCGAGAACGATGACCAGCCAAACATCATCGAGCTGAGTCGACGGAAAGTGATGCGTCACAAAAGCAAGAGAGTCCTCGATGGATTTACCACCGTTCAGGAATTGTTGGCTCATGGAAATGCCGAACCATTCGGACGGTCGCCCAATCCGCTACTTTCCGTCACTACAGTCTAGGTCCGCAGACTGGAACTAAGAAAGTTGTAGGTAACCGGGGTATAGAGGATTTCAAGTAAAAGGGTGGGGCTGAGTAAAGGTAGGGCTCGGTGTAAACGAAAACAAATATTAGGGACATAAAATCAGTCTACCAAGTTTTTTTAGCTTAGCTTAAAGTAAACTTCTTCTGGTAGACCTATGTTATAAATAACCATGTTTCAACACTTTTCAAAGTTATATATAGGCATTGTGTAAATATTGAAAGACATAGGCCCCTACATAAGCATACATTTCTGTAACATAGTACAGTAGCGTTGGATACACTCGTCAAGGAAGTGTTGACGCTAATATTCCTACTACAATAGCAGCCAAGTTAATAGGCTACTTAGCCGCTGTGTACAGTAGAACGCTGCTAAGCAACCCGCAGTTTGGATTTCCTGAGTATAAAAGCCTGGAAATATTTTTTATAAGGAAAACTGGTCGAAAGTTACCTCAAGGACATCGCATTTTGTAGCACCGTAATAATAAAGCACATGGCATCAATTCGATAGTCTGTGTAATATTGTAATATTACATTTTCTTTACAGCTGAACTTTAAAGTACCTTAGACTCCTTAGTTATTATAAATCTGCTGAATTTTTTCCCTAATACCAGGAAAGGAACTCATATAGTATACTACTGTCTGTCTTAAACTACACTCATGTTCAAGGTGACATTTCTGCTTGGCTGTAAAGGAGACGATCGAAATAGCCTACATGGGGCAAACTGTATCTTCAGTGCGAGATAGTGGAGAGAACTTCTTCCTGCAAATCTCAACATATTTTTTACTCTTCTTATAAGCTGCGCTCTTCTGTCTCCTGTTCTTTCCGTCAAATAAAGTTTTAATGCTTTATGCAACAAAGATCCAGACTTCTTATAGGCCTACTTTAAAAGCGATAGGCCTATATAAGGGAGATCCGTGTAATTTGGACCGTCGTGTAATTTGGACCAACGCTGTTTCTGCCTGTTGCGCTCTTACTTACTTATCGGCATCTTGTTGTTTAGTTCTTTGAGGCAGGCCGCCATACTTGTTTCGAAGTTTATCGCTGCAGACACAGGTAAGCGTATTAAAATCTAGTTTAAAGGTTTCTGCGTTACATGATATAATTTTGAACTTCAAGTTATCTCTTGTTTTAAAATATATTGCAGGGTGTCAGACAAACTAGCAGAACCGCAATTTGTTCTACAATTTACGCCGTTTTTGCTGAATGTAAAGTTTTAGTTGCTGCCTTGCAGTATTTATCGGATTTACACATTCTATGGTAGGCTCGACAGTCGTGTAATTTGGACCAATACCAATTGTGTAATATGGACCAGGGTCCAAATTACACGCGAGGTGGTCCAAATTACACGCATCGTATATTTCAGTGTACAGACTTCGCACTACAGTTGTTTAAGCTGAAATTAAATATATAAAACAATCGGTTATAATTATTTCATCTCAATAATATTTTCTACTTGACGCCAGAAATACATTTCTTTGATAATTTTAATGTTTTTCTGTTTTATAGAGTCGTTAGTCCTGATGTGACCACTACAACCCAAGCGGCTAGAATTTCGAAGGGAAACACGGCAAATGGACTTCAGCAGATACGTCGTCTGCTTTAGAAGCTCTTAGCTATGGGACAGTTCTCAAAGATGCCGAAAAGATTGCTTGTAATGGGAAGAAACAATTATGCTTGGAGACCCCTGGATCAGGAATAAATATTGATGGACAGACAAGCAGAGTACTCCCCAACCCAAGAAAACCTTATGACTAGCTAAATTTGATTTTTTCATGTACATAATTATTTGTTTATAGATAATAATTGCAATAACTAGATACACAGTTCAAGATCAATTTGCATCTTTATAGGAAGCAAATTTGTAGAGAACTTGAACTGTGTATCTAGTTTTGCAATATCTATAGGCTTACACAAATGTGTAGGCTACATAAAAAAAAAAAAATTAAATTTAGCTTGTCATTTTTTTCTAGGGTCTTACAATGAAGAAGTAGTTACCCCTCTGTCTATTAAGCTTATTACGAAGACAAGCGTGGCCAACAACAGGAAATCAAAACGTGGGCTTAAATCAAAAGCATGTGAAACAAAAGCAAGGAAAAGCGCTCAACAGCAGTGCAGAGGTGACGATACTACATATCACTGTTTGGTATGTGGTGAAACATGAAGAGGCGTGGATTCAATGTGAAAAATGTAAACTGTTGGCACACAAAGCGTGTGCAGATCTGTCCCATTCAGAGTACTAGTAAGCCTACTTCTGTGATAACTGCAATGTTATGATGCACAGCAACTGCCGGATGTTGAAGAACTAACTGTATGGAAAGTGCTTCATAAGTCTTATAATAAAGTTTTCTTACTCGATGGCTTACAAACAATGTTTAACTATAGTCCTGTAACAGACATTGTATCCTGCCTGCACACCGTACAATGCAAAGTAAACGTCGTGTAATTTGAACCATGCGGTCCAAATTACACAAGGCAGCGTGTAATTTGGACCACTTTTACTAAAAAATGTTTATTTCGTTTATTTCCAACTTAAATAATATTAAGCAGTAATTTCATGCGTTATTTTCTAGAATTTCACTAGCTGCATGCAATAATTGTGTGCTTAACTTTATTTCTGCTATGTGACGTTTTTAATAGGCCGTTTTTCTTAAGGGGTCCAAATTACACGGATCTCCCTTATATAGTTTTGATTATATAGACTCAGTATAGAGAGTAAATGCTATCTAGTCTTCTTATACTTTAACAGCTACAATATAGTCCTGATTATATTAAGTAAATGCTATTTAGGGCCTACCTGCCTGTCACAGTTAACTTGAACGAGTTTCCTTCCAGAGTATGATCTCGGTACAGAGCGTACAGTTTAACTCTGAAACAATAATTGAAAATTGTGTATAGGCTTACAAATGCAGCATGTAAGTTTGTATCTGTGTCTGTAGACCTATGTATCTACATGTATTTATGTAGGCTTAGGTATACACAAAATTCTGTTTACCTTATATGTCTAAGTAAGTAAGTTAGTAAGTATGTTCTTTATTAAACTCAAACAAACAGCGCTTTACATACAAAGTCAGAAATAATTTAGGTATAAAGAAAACGACAATTAGAGGAAAATTAAGTCAACTAGAAAACAAATGTCTAACTTTACAACATCCTAGCCAAAAAGCCGCGCCTGGTAAGGGAATCAAATCTAGGGAGAACACGATTATGTGAGCGTGGGCGCAAGTCATGACCAGTAGGCCTACAATAATATTGACAGGGAGAGAAGGTCGTGGAGGGTGGGGCCAGTAAAGATGTTAAGATGTCTGTTCTGTTTTATCTTGACGTAGGCCCCTACTGCCTTTTTCTTTGTTATGCTCAATTTCTTTAGACGAATAGTTTATCCAAATAAAAGGATTTTGATTCTGCATTAATTTAATATTTGAGTGGTAGAAGCTTACCATCGAAATAAACCAAGTTAAAGATTCAGCTCTAACAACATCGTTTTGTTTCTCACTCACAGCTCGTTCCTTCGAATATTTCGATAACAAAAGATTTTAAAACATTGTAATATCGATTACCTGGTCGATCTTCTTATTTCTGAACATCAGGCATGTGATTTCTGCCAAAAAATATGCCGAAAAGAAATTTTAGAAACATCTAAAATCTAAAATATTCAGAAAAATTCTTAAAATAAGCGCGTCTAAAGCGAAAATTTCCGTGACCATGGCAACGGATTTTACGTCATCATTAACCTTCGTTTTACAAAGATGACGTCAGCAATCATTATCCAATGATGGTACCGATTTTTATCACGTGCATCTTGTGTCCAATCATTTTCTGGTATTAGTTCCATTATTCCGGGCGTAAGCGACTGCTTTGAAATTCAGTAAAGAAATTCAGTAAGCATGTACGCAAAGCGTCGTCATAATTCTAATTAATTTCTACTTATTTACCCTGCTGGGTCTGTGAATGTTTTTGGCAACCTATGTACAGCCCCGCTATTGTAGCCTATTTAATGCAGCGCGTCGTTAAACAGGAACGGTTAGACCTGCGACTCTCATTGAACACAATAGCCTACCGGATCCTGCAGGCGCTGACCTGTGCTACCCGTTCTTCTATTACCTCGTTGGTGCTACCTGATCGAGGGAATTGCATGGTCTCCAGTCGCGCAGACCTGTGTTGCATTTACCTGATCGAGGGAATTGCAGGGTCTCGATCCAGTCTCCTCATGTCTGAATTTTGCAACCGCTCAGCAATTTTATTTCATGAGTTCTATTTAAAAATATCCACTGAATATCATTCTCCCTTAAATCACCATCCTTATTTTCCGTATTACAAGTTGCGATATTGTCAACTTGATTTCGAATAAACGAATTTTATTGATCGATTCCTTCATTCATGCTACACAGCTCTTTGGGACGAACTCCAAAAAGATCTAATCCTCCTCTCTTGCCTGTCAATCTGACATCTTCCCCGCATGTCATATCACCTGCAGCTTTCCACTCACGACTGAAACCAAAATTTTCAAGCTATCCTACCCTGATTTTACTCCTACACAACCCCATGAAGACCATCACCATCACCGATTTCTACCGTAGCACCCTGCTGTCACCTCGACTTGACCTCCCAGGTTCTGACCCGACACCGGAACGGACCAAACAATCTGGCTGTTGCGGACTTGATTTGATATAGCGCCAGTGATTATCTTATAACGAGAGTGGACAAAGTCCAGGGGCCCCGACTCGCCCCAAGGTCCCCAAAGGTTTTACGAAAAAATCATGTAGGCCTACTTTTCCGTTTTGTATTTAAATGCCATGTAGGCCTATATAAAACGATGAAACTATAGGTTATAATGCGTGCATATGCCTAATACAGAACGCTAAAACGAAGATATTGAGCTGTAATATGCCAAACTAATCTTTGTCGGCGGCAACGGCCTATGTTGTCATAAGCTGCCGTTAAACTGTGGATCCAATCCGATAAATTGCCCCCAATTTACATATCCACTAAGGTTGCACTCCGTGAGTTCACTGAGGTTGCACTCCGAGTTCACAGCATGAACGCCTTGCTAGGCCCGAGAACATACGCTGAGAATGTCAGGCTAAGATCGTCATAAAAAATCTGCTATGGTCCACCGTCTTCTACAAGGTTTGGCGACTGTTCCTTCTCTATCGCAGACCCACTGCATGGAAGTCTTCCAGACCATGTGAAGACTGCGCCATCTCTGGAGACAAGAACCTTGGCCCTAGAGATCATATCACCAACTCCCTTCAGCAATTACACTGGTTACCCATTCAGGCTCAGATATCCTTTAAAATCTGTCTTTTCATGTTCAAAATTATGTCAGGTTCTGTTCCTCCCTACTTATCATCTTTAGTCACACCATGTGCTGCTCTTGAATCAAGGCGTGGATTGCGATCGGCTTCGAAAAGAGACTTCGTAATCAAAAGAACAAATCTACAATTTGGAAACAATGTTTTAAGTAGCTGGTCCAGCTGAATGGAACCCTCTACCAGAACTAATCCGAAGATTAGCAGCCTCAATTAATATTTTTAAATCTAAACTTAAAACGTATCTCTTCTCTAAGTACTATGATTAGTATGTACATTGTACTCCTTTGAGTAAGACTTTGTTTTATTAAGGCGCGTTATAAATGCAAGTTGTATTGTATTGTATTGTATTTAAATCAAAACTCAAGATTCGTCTGTTTAGAACTCGTGTACAGCACCCTTTCCGTCGGCCTCGGCTGTCCTACGGAGTTATACAAGTCGTCTTATTATAATAAGAGAAATTTCCCAAGAGGTTTAAATTTTATCTTGCTTGAGTTAACTAAACTTGGGCGGATATGCTTTGTAGGCTGCTATTAGCGCCGTTGTATTGCAGGCTGTCTGTTCTGTTAGTAGTTGATTTAAATTGCAGAACATGTAAATGTACAGCGCAGTGCGTTTGTCAGGCGCTTATTAAAGAAAAGATATTATTTATTATTATTATTATTTTTAACATGAAAAAGTCGACTACTGTTAGTACGCTACCAGTCCGGTTCTCTGATCCCTTACCATAATTATTCTTCTATGCTTTTTTATGCTATTTGAATTTCCATACCTTGTTTCAACTTTACCCGTTTTTAATCTTAACCCCCTCATTTGCTCTTAGTTTTGCACACCGAGGGTTAAATTGGAAGTTTTCATATGGAGAATATTTGAACCAGTAGTGTAGTCCTAAAAAATGAAGTGGGGGAACGCCTGGATATTGAAGTAAGCAAAAAGTGCCATCTTGCAAGAATTTTGCATAGTGTGAGAAAAAAGTGGGGGATGGCGTCCCCCACGTTCCCCCCCCACATACACCACTGATTTGAACCAATAAACGCCATTAAATAAGCCTTTCTATAGGCAAAAACTAACATTAAGACTTATAATATTTCTGTTCTTATACCCTACTACATACTGGAGTATGGTGTCCAGTATTTTAAACATAGCAGTCTAAAAACTCTATAGTCTTTGAATGGGAATTAAGGCTATGCATAAATTTATTCATAAAATTGTATACATATAAAATAAAACCGAGCCTGGAAATATTGGTGAATAATTGGTCAGTATATAATTACGCCTTGTATGATACTATGCACAGCATAGAGACATCTACACATACATCCTAGGTTCAAGCAAAATTACCCACATTATATAAATCTCGACTGCAGAACTGGAAGACAAGCAGTGAGAGGAACAAAGTAAGTGAAATTCTACCTCTGATTGTACATGTAATTACTCGTTCTATAAAGACGTTCCAACATAAATTACACTGTAGTCTTTTAGAAGCTGGAGTTTAACAAGGCGAAATGCATTGGCAATGTGCACTTGAGGCGATGCACTTTGTGGTATGGGAATGTTGGCACCTTGTGGGAATGATGGCATCTCATTATGATTGTGCAGCCGAGCACCCAATCATGACTTTGATGGCACCACCGGCTCCAGTTCGTGAAACCTCGAAGGCCTTGGCAGACTCCTCAAGCGTAAAGCGATGTGTTACCATAGGCTTGAGGTCGACAGCACCTGACGCAACCATCGCAAGGGCGGTTGGATACCTAGAGACAACCAGAAATTTCAGCACATAATGTAACATATGTGACAGTACAGCAATAATTTTAAACTGATTATTCACAGTTCAAGCACTTTCTATACAGTAGCAATACCGAAAAGCTTAATAGATCTTATTCATGTCTAGCATTGTCTACATCCTGCACAGGCTACACTCTTAACAACCTAATGACGAGCATGTACTAAAATTAACTGCAAAACCAATGCAGCTCGTTGTTAAAGTGCTAAAATAATAACTGAAAACAGCAGTGCCTATATATAGAAAAGTTTGTAGAGTTTATGACTGCAATTAAGCCAGTGAAGTCTCTTCTACGGTAGTTATCCGATCACTGCTGCTTACTGATAAACTCTATGTTGGACTGATTTTAACATCGTTAAGGCTACAATAGGCTTCACTTTCTGAACACTTAGATGTGCACATTAATATCAAATTAGTTAACTAAGAAAAACATCTGACCTATTTTTCTGAACAGCTGAAACAAGATTGTTTTAGTGCAGACTTGTGTACGAGACATAAAACTCGAGACTGAGACCGAGACAGTGGGGTCTGAGACCGAGACCGAGACAGTGGGGTCCGAGACTGAGACCGAGACACCAAGTCCGAGACAGTTCGAGACAGTTCAAAACGAGTCAAATGCACATTGGACCCAAGTCTCGAAACAATTTTTCTCAACTTTTGAAGTCTAATACAAGGGTCAAGTCACTGAAATCAGCCGATCACCTGAATTGTATAAACTATAAAGAAATTAAATATTTCAGCCATTCTGAAATCTTCTAAATGATTCTAAAATTTACCAACAAAATTCCATATGGGCCCTAGGCCTATTAGCGATTTAGCGACATACGGTAAGTCACATCACTCACCTTGAGAAACTAGATGTTGTTCCAAGCGTTTCGCTTATGTTGGCTTTACACAAACGACGAACGGTATGCCATTTATTTTGTTTTTCATTGATTTCAAACTGGTTGAATGCAAATTTCACGATTTCAGGTTCTTTATGAGACATTTTAAGATATTTGGAAATTTTGGACTGAAAGTGCAAACTTAAGACTGCTTTTTTCAATACTCTTAAATCTTAATACCAGAAACACCATTTTTTTTAACTTCCTGTCTGTTTGGCACTTCCGATTAACTAGTTATCCATTCGGCACAAGACAATTTTATAGCGCAATACTGTACGAAGTTCCGAACAAAATACAGTTTGTACGAGAACCGCTTGGAGACCGCTTCTACAAGAGAACAAGACTTTCGCTTCGAGACAGTTTCCAAAAAACAAGACTTTCGCTTCGAGACAGTTTCCAAAAAGTCAAGAAATGAGACCGAGACAGTGGAGTCCGAGACCGAGACATCAAAAAACCTGTCTCGAGACGTCTCGAGACTGAGACAGTGTCTTGAGACAATACAACTCTGTTTTAGTGTCATAAACATAACTACCTAATAAAGAATGAAGCATGATAAAAAGTGATGCATACGTGTTTGCATATCTGAAAATACCCCGGATATCAACCTCACGAACAGCTGCATTGACGATTGGAACGTTGACATTGGCAGGTCCAAGGCCAACCAACACCATTATGCCTCCTGATTTGGTTGCCTAGCAACAACCAACATTAGTCACACTCATGATTAGATCCCTTGCCATATATTTAGACCTGGGAGTCGACCCCAATAAGTCGACCCCAGTCGACTTGGGCATCCCAAGTCGAGTCGAGTCGTTTCTGCCTAGCGCAACTGACCCCCGAGTCGAATTTGTCCAGAAAAGTGACCTCAAGTTGTTTTCTCCACAAGTCGACTTAAACCGACTTGAGACACAAATAAATCGAAATTTATCATATCACACTAATGATCGTAAGGTCACGGCAGCATTTAAGCAGTTTTGTAGTGCTTTTGCAAAAATTAATGAAGCATGTTCTAACTTCTACGGTCTATACCGCGTAGCCTACTTAGGCTGCGGTTTAATTTTGTATTATCGACGCCGGTTGTGGCGGTTGTGCTAAACAGTTACTTGTTTTGTTTATAGGTGTCGATTTATCTATATCAATATTTTGTTATTCTATGTTAAAACGTCACACGTACGTTTCATAAAAATGGCGAATAGAAATGTTAATAAAAATGTTAGCACGTCTACCTTATCAAGAGCTGAACGCGCTCAAATCAATGAACTTTTAGGCAGTAGGATGGTACGCATTGCTATTTGATATGTTAGGGGGTTAGTGTCCAAATAATTATGACAACAGAATTAAAATGTATCATTATAACAAGCCATCAGTGCAACCAGTCCGCGGTCCGCCACAGATTCTTCTGCTAACCCATTAGAGCATTACAAAACTGTTCAAGCACAAAAACACACTGCTTAAAATAGGCCTAATAAACTTTGACCAATTTTATTCATCAGGTGTTGAGGTCTCATTACTAATTAGTATATGAAATTAATGCTTGCCAGGCAAATTGGCATGACATTTTTGTATTATTAGCCGTACTTAATCGTTATTACCATGTCAGAAGTCGACTTTAAGTCGGAAGTTAGTTGTTTTTCTGCCAAGTCGGATCAAGTCGTTTTGGCTCCAAGTTGTCGACTTCAAGTCGACCTCAAGTCACTTTAGGGTCAAGTGGGGTCAGATTGGCTGACCAAAGTGACTCCCAGGTCTACATATATTACCAGCCACTTTCACATGTTCTCAGGTATGCAACTTTACAAGAACCAACTGCTAGCTTTCTGTCAAAGAATTTAAGCTAATTTATAGTCTTCCATAAGTCTGCATTATGGTAATTATTATTTCTTTTATTATATTTATCATATTGGAATTATTTAGTTTGCTGGGAATGTGCTACTGCCTTTAATTTTATCAAATTTTAGTTAGGTTGCATTAAAATTAGGGAGATGAAATTGTATCTGGTAATGGCAATTTCTTCAATTGTTTCTGCACTTGTTCTTGATATATTTTTAGTTGTTTAAGTAAGTAAGTAAGTAAGTATTTCCTTTATTGATAAGCACTAGCAAACGCACAGCACTGTACATAGCAAGATTAATACATTCAAACAAATAAACAAAAATTTATATATATACAACCATAGAATTGAATGAGAGGCTTTATTGTACAGAGGATGAAGAGCTAGAGCAAGTCATAGGGGAAAATGAAGGGTTTAAATAGACAGATCTAGCACATTAAATTTGACTTATTTACTTGATCCAGAAATCCAGAAGCAAACTAAACCATGGGTGCAAACCAGACAGCTGTAACTTCAGGATAACATTTGTGAAACTTACAATACCTAATGTAAAACGCCTCAAGTTACCTAATACAAAAAAGCTCATGTTAATTGCTTTAAGCCAGTCTTGTTCTAAGCAAGCAGCTTGAGAAAGCTATACAGATTATTTTCTTTAAAAGGGCATAGACTAAAAACTGCATTTACTCAGAAAGAAACTTACATAGATTCCGGTCTGTAAGCTGGTCTCTGCTCCACTGCATTCAATCGTAACGTCAGGATGTCCACCAAGGACTTCCACAATTTTGTTGGCCATTGCCCGTGTGTCTAATTTCACGTCAATCTTAACCGTGTGGTTGGCCCCCATTTTCTGAGCCACAGAGAGACGTTCTTCGGAAATGTCTGACAGCAAAGGCAAGGAAGAAAAAGTTTCCAGTAAGATCACCTATTTCATTGTTATATATGTATTAGAGCTGTACCGATTAAACGGCCATACGCGTCATCGGGCCGATTATTTGAATAATCGGTATAATCGGGTATCGGCAGAAATAATTGGTTAATCAGTGCCGATGTCAAAATTGTGTAATAATTTAATAATTTTACTTGAATTATTGCATATTCCAAGTTTTCATCGATTTTCATTAGGGCAGTCCCTAAATCACGAATTCACGGAGATCACGGAAACCGTGAATTTCGCCGTTTGCCGTGAATTTTGCCGTTTGCCGTGAATTTTACCTTTTCCCGTGATTTTCCGTGATTTTTCACATTTTCAGCACTTTTTTCTAAAAAACACGTTAAAAATGGTTGCGAAACACGTCAAAAATGGCGACGACGACCAAAAAAAAAAAAGGTAATCGGAAACATTTTTCACGTTACCGTGAATTTTTTTGCACGGTGCCGTGATTTTTTCACTTTTTGACCGTGAATTAGGGACTGCCCTAATTTTCCTATCGTTTTACGTCCCGTAGTATTTACGCATTATAATTAAAACATAT